>VMKM01000294.1:240000-422259 GCA_008360985.2 Macquaria ambigua
TGTCAACACTCCACATAATACCTCAGTCATCAACACGTCTGTGTGTGTTTAATGTGTGTAGCATAACTTCTGGCAGGAATGGAAAAAGCTCACTTGCAGAGCAGACAGGTAAACAGATGACCTGATGCCTGCCCTGCAGCTAATGCCAGCTCATTTTATACTGTTTGTATCCACTGCAAGTGTGTGTGTGTGTATCAAATTTGTGCACTTCCTGTACTTTGAATCATGTCTACGTACTGTACATGTAGTAAATAAGTGTATGAGTGCACAGTATTCTACCAAAGATATCTGCAGCTTTATACACACATGTACATTTCTATGAGTGTGTGTGTGTGTGTGTGAGAGAGTGATGTGTGTGTCTACCTTGTCTACTCCCCTGTGTTGATTACAGTCGGCCCAGTAAGTGAGGCCAGGGTGTGAAGCATTAGTCTCAACAGAAAGCTGGCCGTCCTTCCGTGTGTGTGTGTCCGTGTGTCCGTGTGTGTGTGTGTGTGTGTGTGTCCGTGTGTGTGTGTGTCCGTGTGTGTGTGTGTGTGTGTGTGTGTGTGTGTGTATATATATCAAGCACACGCCTGTGCATTAGTGTGAATGAAGCTTTGCCATGTTGTGACTGCTAAGGGAAAGTATGTCAGAGGTCTAAGCCCTACTTCATCTCTGTTTCACAGTTTGCGTGTGTGTGTGTGTGTGTGTGTGTGTGTGCGTGTTTGTGTGTGTACAGGAGAGAGTGCTTGGGTGCACACATGCACTTGCTTGTGAGTACATGTATATACGTATAAGCATCTTTATGTGTCGTCTACCTCATCAGTGTTTCGGAGCAGATGTTGATGTCCACCCCGACAAAGCTCACACATTCCTGCACCACGCCGTCCAGTGCTGCCTTCAGAGCTCCGGCTGACACATCATGCTAGAAACACACATTTAGCAAACCCACAAACATATTTGCGCGCACACACACACAGACACACAGACGAAATGTCAGGCTGAAAACTGGATTAGCAGAGAAAACAAAATTAAATTACTGCTTTCTGCAAAAAAAGTTGCCTCCCATTCTTAAACACACACAGACATACAGCATATGAGCAAACACTCTTTAGGAATTTTAGTGGTTTAGGACTTTTATAATCTTTTAGAGATGGAATAAAAATTAGTAAAAAGTAGTCGAAACTTTCATGTATCAAAATTATGTTTAATTCTAAAGCTAATATTGCTGCCGTCATATTTTCACGTATACCCAGTATGTTCTATTGCAGACTTTATAATGGACTTTACATAATCATGTTCTGTTTACGTAATCCCCATACTGTACATTTAGTCACTATTATATTCCAGTTTTGCTATATACTACTATTTGGTCCTGTGAGAGAGAGAGGTTTGATTGACAAGTAGTACACAGACAGAGACAGAGAGACAGAGACAGAGAGAGAGAGAGAGAGAGAGAGAGAATGTTTAGTTTGGCTTGTCAACAATCTCTCTCTGCCGCTAACAGCGTTCTCGTTAGTGTAGCTCGCTGTCGATAAAGATCCTCCAAATGAACTCTTCACACTTCTCAACCACCAGCCAATCAACCATTAATCAGGACATATTTTCCAAAAGGACTGGAATCTTTTTCCTAATAAGGTGCAGGGAGAACAGCCAACAAAGCAAATAAAGGAAAGGAAAGGAGAGGAGAGGAGAGGCTGATAATGTAGCATAAAGCAACATGTAAAAAAACTATTTTTGCAAACATTCAAAAATGACCAAAAATAAACCTGTCCAAAACAAAACACCAAAATAAGATTAAAGTTATTCTATGAGGTCTAGCAGTCGTGCCCAGACAAACAGAAGCCCTGGACTACGGGACAAACCAAGAAGTTCAGCTGGAGACTGATGCCTCAGCAACTGTTCGAGGATTAGCTGACAGTCTAAACTAGACTACTGTTGGGCTGTGTGTGTGTGTGTGTGTGACTGAGACCAGCATGGGTTGTCCTGTAACATGATCAAGCTCTGAACAAACACTGGCTTGTAAACACATAACAACAACGCCAGCTAGCAAACGCACCCTTCACTGTCAGCAATAACAGGACAGCAGGACAGATGAGGACAGAGAGGGAGAGTGAGGCAGGCAAAGACATTTGTGGGACAAAAAACACATTTGACTCCTGAGTTTTGTTTGGCCATTTATGAGACATTAAAAGTTTTACCTAAGTCACTACACTGGTTCAGTACTAAACTATACTCATAAATAAAATCCTTTATTACGAATGAAACAATCATTTATAATTTCAACTGTTTTTTATTATTACTACCTGAAAGACATGAGATTAGCATACTATGTATTCTTTAATAGGTAACACTTTACAATAGGGTACACAAGGAACTAAGGAATGAGAAAGGAACGAATCAGGAACGACCTGATAATTAATGAATCGTTAATGAGTGGCTCAAAATTGAGGACTAGTAGATAATGATGAGTTACAAGAGAACAGACTGGGAGATACTATATCAATGAATCATTAGGTAATGATTAGTTCATAAGTATCCGTGAATCAGAATAACGACCACTTTCTTCATAAGTCATTAGCTCTGAACTAGTAGCCACTCATTCATGACTAATTACTTAATAATTAGTTACTCTGTTTGTGCACCCCCAAGTAAAGTGGTGCATCATACTGAGTAGTTACAACATAGTCCTTCATTACTTCATGATTATCTGACCATTACTTTATGGAAGTTTTGGATTGGACTTTAATAGTTGTAAAGTCCACTCAAAACTTCCATAAAGTAATGGTCAGCACGCGCATTAACATTAATAAACATATTAATACGGCCTGGTACATTTATTTATTCTGTGCCAATAAGCAATGGAAAAACAACAATGTTCAAGACGCTCCAACATTACAGGCAGATTAAACAACTAGGTATTAGCACCCAGGACCCAAACTGTTTAGTAATATTATACTGGTGAGTATGAAAGATCTAAAGTCCAGTTCCTTCAAAAAGGTAAGTACTATCTGCCTGATGTTAACAGCTCTACTTCAATAAAAAAAAAGTGATGCACCACCAAGAATTTCTTACCCTTCCCCTATCACTCAGCTGCAGTTTCTAACTTTAAACACAAGACTTTTACTTCTAGATTGTGGCACTTGGTACTCTTAATTAAATAAATTATCTGAATACTTTTCCCAGCACTGTTTACAATTCCTTTGGAAATAACATCTTTCTAAGTAATTACTGTATTTAATTAATCTTAATTGTTGTATTTAATGAGCTCAGGTTTTATTTTTATTTGTCCTGTTGGCAAAAATTTCCTTTAAATGTGTTTAATGAATTTCTGTAATATCAGCAACAAAACAGTTAGTTTATACCCAGCCTACAATACGCAGGATGATAAACACTGTGTGATTCAGCAGAGAGGGGAAGACAGATGAAGTAGTACTGGAGAGACAGCACAGCACCCCCGGTGACCTCTCATGTGACCTGCAGACTGATTCTTAGTGAGAATGCTGAAGCACTTTAGCCAGAGGCATTTTGGAGACAATAAAAATAACTTTCCAAACAGTAAGACGTTCCCATGAAACTGGGACTGAAAGTTTTATGATTTCCGGTGAGTGGATGTTGAGAGAGGAGAGATAGAGACAGAGATAGTCACAGAGGAGAAAGAGGAAATCACCTGTAATGTCACACCGGAGAATGTTTTCACACGAGAAAGGTGGAGGTGTGCGAGGCAGTGTGAGTTTTAACCTGCAGTAAAACCCCAATGAATGTGTTCTCACATTCTTATTGAAACCTTATAGAGGTGGGAGTAGCACGAGAGGATCTAAGGTATTGTAACTGCTAACACAGAGGTGCACATGTACCTCAGTACATAACTGTGCTCAATTAGGGATGGGAAAAACTGAACTGAAAATATCCATTTCATTCCACTTAGAAAGAAAAGTAACAGGGGAAAAACATAAAAACATGGTCACACAGGTAACAAACAGCAGGACATAGTTTCAGGTCACAGCACAAGAGGGTTTATGAAGCATGATTTTTTTAAGCAAAGCCTACCCAACTCAAATATTCACACTTGTTTAACACTAGTTTAAACAACTAGTTGGTTAAAAATTCACATCCATGTTCTCAATTGTGCATATACTTATTAACTGTTAGCAGAGTAGGTATTTATGTCTGTATGTACAGTATGTGTATAGTTTTTGGTTTTCTGCAAAGCACACTGTATTTTCCATAAAATGTGCTCTACTGTATAAATAATGTTTTGCTTGCTTGAGTTGCTTGCTAATGATCCTATAATGATTTGCTAAAAGACGAGGAGTTCAGGATTTCCTTCTGTGGCATTACAGTACCATCATTCATTTTGCGAAACCAAAACATAGAGTAATGCAATCTTAAATTTAAACTTAATCCAATGCCTAACACTGAAAACTGCACATTTTAAAAATAATTTATTACCAAAAGGAAAAGAAAATACCAGGCCGATGTCAGTGAGCTGGGCAATAACTCAAGTTTCTTCCTCCTTTATTTATCACATGAACATTGCAAACCTCAGCTATGTATCATACAATCTCATTTTAATGGATGGTGAAAAATCACTCACAAAATAAAAAATCTGACTTCAAATTTACCCTCAGCCAACCACAACCTGAGGCCAAGGCTAGATTTCAAAACCAGATGTGAAAAACTACATTTATTGATTATTGCATGTGAATAGATGCTATTGGCTGGCCTGGTCAAAAACAGTGCAATGCAATTATTTCCCTAAGCGTACACTATACGGAAGCCCAAAGCCCTGTGATATGGCTTAGTAATAACAGGTACAGCCTAGCTGGTCACTGACTCACTCCTACACAATCAAAATGTGTTCTCATGCATGCAAACATATAGTAAAATCATCAACATGTCACCCAAACACACTCACACAAGAAATAAAAAAAAAGAAACAGAAAAACTCAGATGAACATAAAATTATAATTAAGAAGACAACCGGGACGATCAAGCAAAGCAAAAGACATAGATTTAGAGAAGTGTGTAGCAGCAGTGATTTAAATGTGCCAGAGAGAGGGAAACAAGCACGTTCTGCTCTATTAAACATACATACACACAATCCAGTATGTGTGTGTCTGTCCTGACATCCAGACAGCAGAGGCCCTCATGGTGCTATACTCAGTTTACAGTAGCACTAAGTGCATCAATGGAGCATGTCATCATGTATCTTTCCATCTCTAAACCCATGTATGCCTTTTTCTCCCTCTCTCTTGCTTTCATTAATCTCATCTAGAGGTAAACAGGCTAGTGGGCGCTAGAAATCACAAATGCAACTTACAAAAATAAGAATGATCATCTTAGCCATAATTGTGCAGTCCTAGTGTTGAGCATTTATTTTTTGACTCATTCAGTTCTACTCCAACTTCTCTACACTTCCCTTCTTAAATTATAGCTTCCTCTTGGATGTCTTATTTCCTACCTTATATTTCTCATCATGCCTTTTCTATCTCTGTGGTTTACTCTGGTTATTTCACCCTACACACACACTGTGTCCTTAGTATCTAAATTAGGATGGTGTGGTGGTGTGGGGGCACAGAGATAGAGAGAAATTATCAAGAAAAGGTAACAATGACACAATGCCAGTAGAATTTAAACAGGTTTTCAGACAAACACTATTATTAAATGTATCCCCAATCTTTACCTAAGGACACAAGCACATCATGCTATCATAGGCAGACATTTAGACAAAAAATCTAATTCAATCCACCCCATAGATATGCTACCATCCATTTTTAAAACCACCTCCACTCCCCCATTCCTTGGTTCCAACGTCCCAACATCCGGACCCCCAAACCTCAAAATCATCCAGAGCTAATGGACTGGATCCCTATGTGTGAAGGTCATGTTTGGATTGGCCGGAAACCAGCTGAAGCCAGCCAACCAACATGCAAGAACAAAGTGCTTCTGTCTGCACCTCGAGTACTTAAATGCTGCTGAGTTACCACATGTCAATCAGAGAGAGATAGAGAAAAAGAGAGGGGTGCAGGGGAGAAAGACAGAAAACCAAAACAAGCTTCTTTGTGAGTTATTTCACTGAGAACCTGAAAAACCCTTTCTCTAATACAGGAACACACATACAGGTTTTCTGATGAGGCATACACAGAATCTCCACAAACTATAAATATAGAGAACCAGAAAGCCAGAGAGGAAAAAGGGAGGCAAAGCAAAGCTGAGAGTTGAGGTGTTGACTGACAGTGATGGCAGAGGTCTTCGAACTGACAGCAGACTGAAATACCGTTTATGAATGACACAGCTAAGAGCTTGACAACCGGAACCACACTGGAGCCAGAATGGCTGCACGTACCAAGAGAGCCTGAGGGCAGTAAAGGATGGAAGGATAATTGTAAGATGATTACAAACTGTAGGATCAAATGGCATTTCAGCCTGGGACATGAGAAGCTTATTCTCCTGTCTTGCAAATTAGGCTTATTTTCATATTTCTATTCTTTTCATGTGGGGGGCCACCAGCCAATCAGAATCCTTACCCACGATTTAACAAGCAATAGGGCTGATGTAAATTACTGTTTGATCAATCTAGCATATTTTCAAGACTCATTCTTAAGTTTTAAGGCATGTTGAATTTGAATATGGTAATTTCCTTTGCCAAGCATTGAACAATTCCTATGTCAGTGACCTAAAAAACACTTTTTTCTAGAAGTCCCATGTTCCCATGTTCGTAAGTTGCCTACAGTTTCAGTGCTGCTTGGCTTCATTAGAGGGAAGCTATCAATGCTAACAAGTTTGTTTTTTTAGATTAAAGGACCACAAATTTTACCCACATGCAGCCATTTGAGAAGAAACAGCATTGCAAAATATTGGTACAGCAAGTGAGGCTGTGTGTGTGTGGGGCAGGGGGGGTTCACAGGTAGAGACAGATGGAGAGGGGCATCTGAGCCCCTATAACCCAGATAACCCTATATGTAGCTCCAGTCCTCTGGCTGCAGATGTAGCAGCTTTAATGAGAGGAAAGACTAGAAGCTGCAATCATCCTGAGAAACACTAAGGGTTTGCTTGTGTTTGGAAACTCCTAAAATGTTTGTGACTCCTAAAATGAAAAAATAGAAGCCAGTATTTGAAGTGTACTCTCTTCAAATGTGTGCTCCCTTGTGCATGTGTGTGTGACAATGCTGTGAAACTCCTACTTCACATCTTTCACTCTCAGATAATCAATGGACTATGTACAAACTAACAAGGTGCCTGAGGGAATCTGAAGGTCATGCACTCCTTGACTGACAGCTTCTATAAGGCCTCTGAGAACTCTGTGAATACTGTATACTATTCCAGGCCCATAGGCTTGGCTTAGAGTCAGTGTGTGCGCGTGTGTGTGTGTGTGTGTGTGTGTACGTGTGAATTCAAACATAGTTAAATACCAGTCGTAAATCAGCAAGTGAAAGTGATATGACAGCAAGGAGGTGGTTTTATGTTTTCCCAACACCTTTCATTAATGCCTAATGGCTATTTCTCAACTTCCTGCAAAACAATCGTGCACACACACTTTACCTGAGGGACTACATAACAGAGCATGAGAAAATCAAAACATAAGAAGTTTCAACACAGGCACAGGAAGTCCAAATGACACACTGACTTGAGCAGGATTTTTGTATTACCAAATATTCCATTATATAAAAGGGAAAGAGGTTGAGGCAATTTATGCATTTTTTGTGACTCGGAAGTTAGGGAATAACATTCACAGTAGTGTAAGCTCAGATCAGCTGATTTCAGATCATAATTCTAAACATCCAAAAACGCACTTTCACTTCCTTTTCATAGTGACTTCTCAGTTCTTGCTTATAATCTGATTGATCTTATTTTACACTGTTTTACACTTGTTTTGTGACGTTTCTGTGTTTTATCTATCAACCACTGGTTTAATTTCCTTCCATATAAAGCAAGTGACAACCTTAGTATTAGATGGTCCCTATACAAATAAAGGTTTACTTACTTACTTTACCACTAAAACACAAACATCCTCACTCAATGTAAACTGTACTGCCCTAGAATAAGTTAGCCTGACATGACAACAGCCAGTAAATGTTTTATAAATTGTTGAATAAGTAGAGAATTGGCATGAGCCTGTTTAAATCCATTATACAAGCAAAGATACAAGCTTGAGTCATCCCACAACCTCACTCAACACACAAACGCACAGACACATGCTGTGACAGACCTAAGGGAAATAATTAAAATAGTAGTGGATAATGTTTGGCAGCTTCTGCCACTGATCAAATCTTTAAGCTTTAAGTTGTTTTTCTTTTTTTCCCACACCTCAAAACGCAGAGGGCAGGAACTATCAATCACTGTCAACCCTCCATTTCTTGCTCTCCCTTCTTCTCTCAGCTCTGTCTGCTCCTGTCTCCCCTGTAGGCACTACCATTCAGAAGTGCAAAATATCATTCTCAAGTGCACACATACACATTTGCACGGCTGTACACACACAAAGCGCTATAAGCACAGCGGCCTTGGTGTGAAAAGTGACATCACTTGCACTCGCTGTAGGTGAAAACCTCAAATTTCAGTCAACGGAATTTTTAAGTCAATGCAAATGTGCCTGAAGATGCAGTTTTTCTATTGACCTGGCTGGCTCTAAAGAAACTCAACACCACCAACTTACCTGTAGAAAAACAAAAATAACATTTTAAAATTAAACAACTTAAAATGATTTTTTCCACAAGGTCTAAATACCTAATTTAACTTCTTCTAATGACGTGTTCCTACATTGACAGAGCTATCAAGTGTCAATAAGGCTCAGAGCCCTATGTTAGAGGCTGATTTATCACAAATATATTGGTATTGTCACATGTGTCAACCAACAATCGCAGCACAGAAATGCCAAAGATACTGATGATATGAAATATCGATATTGTTATCGGCTTCAACTGATCCATGGCTCTAATAAGCCATGGTGGTTGCAGCTTCCTTACCCTACCTCAGCCCTATGAAGACTCAAGCAGCAAATGTGTATGTCTGCCCAGAATACATGTTCTACCACTTGAAAGAGAGAAGAAAATACAGCATGAGAGGAAGGGGAGTCATTGGGACAAGAGCTGGAAAATTCTAGCAAAAAGATGGAGTGAGAGAAGGAGAGCGGCTGAAAGAGGTGAGAGGAAGAGTGACAGTTTCTTTAATATCCGGCTTGCGGGCAATGTTTTCTTACACAGCAGTGTGTGACTGTGTGTGTATTTTCCAGTAGCAGTTAGTTTCACAGCCCTGGGAATTACCCAGCTGTCAACAGACCGTAGCAACATCAAGAGCTGACTGACAGGTGAAGGAGCTGTCCAAAGGCCACACCCACTAAGTGTTTAATTATAAAGGACACGAGACTCCTGAAATGTTTGCCCATGTAAGTGTTCTGAACTGTAAATACAATTTATCTCAAATCTATAAGAGTATCAGTTGCCTTTTAAGTGTAATGTACTATAGGTAACCACTAATATTAAAAAAATACTAATAAGATTGGCTCTCCATTCAAACAGACATGTATCTGACAAACTCAGTATCCAGAAAAACCTGTCAGCCAGTGGTGCTGTAGTGAAAACTGTGTTCCCACACCAATAGTTACGTCCAATCTGATTTTAATGGGCCTCACTTTTTTAGCCCTCAGCTCATTTCCTCCTTTCTCTCAGAGCTGTCACTCACTGGGTCAGCAGAGGGAGAGAGAAAGAGAGAGCATGCTGTGCCAGCTGTCTAGAGTTACATCTGCCTTTATGCTTTTTGGGTCTAATGGCAATAAACTTTCAGAAAGCTCAAAATGCCGTGAATCACACAAAAGAACTCGGTAGAAAACACACATATGCATGAGTGCACTTTTCTCACACTCATTCTCCCACATATACTAATACAAACGTATACACACATACACACACACACTTAAACCTTACAGTAGACTCTGAAAAGGGATGGGGAGAACAGCGTGTCTGTGTGTGTGTGTGTGTGTGTGTGTGTGTGTGTGTGTGTGTGTGTGTGTCATATCTGTCAACACCCAGAGTTTATTTACCCAGTTATATTATCATTTGTTGACCTAGTCACATGATCTGAGAGCGGGAGGTACAGAACCCCAGGCACCCCAGAGAGCCCAGTCAGGACGTGATGAGAGACACGGGCCTGTGACCTAACACACTCAGCCACACATACATAAGCACAAGCACTTGCACAATATGACCTCCTGCTTTCTCTTTCAAATCTCCATTTCTTTCCCCCTCACCCTTAAATCTCCCCACCATTCTTTTGACTTTTGTCACCCTCTGCTGTCCTTTTTTATCCCCCCTTCCTTCTCCTCTGCCTCTTATTCTGAGTGGTTTTCAATTGGGGTATTCTTTCTTTATACTATCTTTTTCTTGTTAACACTGACATGGATGCTCTGTCAGCCAACACCACCAAATGACAATACTTTTACGCGCCCTGGGTGTCAGCTGCTAAATGTTAAAAAACATTTTGACATTGAGGAAAGTATAAATAAATCTCAACCAGTGTATCTCTTAGCTACAGTTTGGGTTTAGCGTACAGGAGTATCCTCAGTAATCCTGATGTTTAGGGCTTCCCTCAATCCCTAGGACCCTGAACACGTCAATAGAGCTGAAACAATTAGTCAATTAATCTGTTGGTTGATAACAACAATTTTGATTAATTGCTAGTTGCTAAAACAAAACATTATGATTCCAGCTTCTGAAAATCTGAGCTGCTTTTCTCTGTTTTAGATCACTGGATTGAAAAAGTGTGAGAAAACAAAATCCCACTTTGATCAAACTGGGTATTTTACTATTGTTTGACATTTTACAAACTAAATGAATAATC
The DNA here is from genome assembly GCA_008360985.2 of Macquaria ambigua. Lineage (NCBI taxonomy): Eukaryota > Metazoa > Chordata > Actinopteri > Centrarchiformes > Percichthyidae > Macquaria > Macquaria ambigua. The sequence continues at coordinate 250,816 of VMKM01000294.1, forward strand.
AAAAAGATAATCACTAGATCAGTCAATCATGAAAATAATCATTTGTTGCAGCTCTACACTCCCTACATTGACTCCTCTCCCTCATTGCTGCCCAATCACTGAATGGCCTTCGCATCTCTATCAGCAAAGCAGGAATTCTTCCAATTTAACGAAAGATTACTCTACTGAAGAAACCCTCTCCTCTATCTATCTCCTGATCATGCTCCTCCTGTTTTCCCCACAACCTACCATATATGGAGAACAATACTGCATTAATAACTGGTGTAAATAGTTAAGCACACTGACCTCATGCTTGTCTTGCCTTTCTCACACAATTACACACACACTTGCAATGAGCAAAACATTGAGCTAATTGTTGTTTCATCTGCACACACACTTGAACGCATATGGACAAGGAGCAGCAGGCATACAAGAAAAAACAAATGTCCAAACATACGTCATGCCTGATCTCCATTAATTGAATTAGCTGTCACCCTTAGCATCATCTGTTGACACAGGCCTCAGCCAAGTTTACTTCCCTGCTTGCCTCTCTTCTCTCAACCTCTTTAAGTTTTTCTCATCTGTCCCATCACATCTTCAATCCCTCACTCAAGTCCCAATTTCTGCTTTCGTTGTTTGGCCTGAAATACAAAACTAAACTCTACAAGAAGTCTGAGTGAAAATAGTCAATTATTTAAATTTTTAATGTTTAGTTTCACTTTTTGTTGAGAAAGATTGTGGTTATAATGTGTTTAAATTGCTTTTATGCTCTCCTCCTTTTCTTACACTTAATTCCTTCTGTGAATGTTGGTTGTGTGTTGGTTCATGCAACATAATCATGCTGCTGTTTTGGTCAGGACTCTCTTAAAGAGACCATACTAGTTAAATAAATGAGAGAATGAAAAGAACAATTAAAAATACACGTCGCATCTTTGTACGTTTGCGCATTTGTGTAAAATCATGGTTAATTGCTAATGTGCTTTTACACCAACATCCTCACACACACACACACACACTCGTCTACTCGGCTCTTTGCATCAGTCTAACTCACAGCAGATGTTCCACTGCCCAGGGACAAGAAGCTCTCACCCACAAGGAGCATCCCAACAGAAAAAATGAAAACACACTTACCTGGTATGTTCCAATGCCTATGTGTTTAGGATCAATCTTCACAAGCTCAGCCAGTGGATCTTGGACACGTCTTCCAATGGACACTGTTAACATGCACGCACGCACGCACGCACACATATGCGTACGCACACACACGCGTACGCACACACACACACACACACAGAGGAACAAACATGAAATTCTATGTCTCATGAGATTCTATGGTTTGTGTTTTTCATGAACTTGCTATCTGAATAACATTTATTGAATATGCAAATCCATATTATTTATAATTACTGAATATGCAAATTGTCTGCATATTACAGTGCTGGCCTGAAGGCAGGCCAAACCTAATTGTCATTCCTCCACCCCCAATAATAATAATAATTAAAGCTGGCTTTCAACTGGAGTCTTTGCACCTGTCATTTGGCTTCATGATAGATACTGGAACCATGGACCCTTAAAACCACTAATTTAACCAGAGCCGTGCACACTGGCACGCACAGCCAAACGTAGCACACAAATAAACACACACACAGTCTGTATCGACCAAAGGAGGGTTGCTTTTAACGATGGGGTCTGTAAGGCTTCAGCCTGCTGCTGCACATGAAGCCAAATGTCTTTTCCATAAATATGCTGGCAGGCCCCAGTGACAAGGAGAAAAATTACAAACAACCTTACTCACATACACACCATAATACATGACATCACCCCCCCAACACACACAGACACACAGAGAGGGAGAGAATAACACAACCAAATAACTGTTCACATTCATGTCCGTGTAAAAGACAAAGGACGTGGCAGCTCTGGGCGTTAACATCTTACATTGTTATTTTTTTTATAAGTTGGAACAATCTATCTCTATCACGAGGTATCTAATTTACTTAATGGTTTGAGTTTTGTCAAGGAATAGAGATTGAACAAAATGTTATACACATAAAATTTAGGCTTCTAAAACACACTATGATGAATCAAAAAAATTACAGGACAGAGTTTGTCTCTTTCCCTGTCTTTCCTGTGCTGCTGCTTGCCTCTGTTTTGTATGTGTGCATTATGTGTATGTTTGAATTTTAGTGGTCAGCGATGTAGTGTGCTGCATGAGACGCGTCAGACTTAGATCTTTGAGGCGGAACAGAGAGACAAAGAGAAAGAGAGGGATGAGATGTAACAGTGGGAGTATGTCTGGAATAAATGGCTCTCCTCTCTTCTCTCTCCTCTGGCTGCGGTGGGAGGCTGCTGCCTGAGATAATATTTAGACAGGGATGGAGTTTCAACCCTGGCCTTGCTCAGTGCACCACCAAAACTCTCCCAATACTCTTTCAATCTATTCTGCCTCTGACTCTCTCCCTCACTCTCTCTCTGAGAGGAGCCGATTTGTAAATGGAGTCTAGCATAACTCTCCAGCACTTATTGAAAGTTTATGAGCCAAATACAGTTCTACAAAAATGGGAAGCAATGAAGAAAGCAACACGAGAGGAAGGCCCCGCTCAGACACAGACACATCGCTCAGGAGAAGTGGAAGAATGTGACGTGCAGCATTCTGGCGAGACAGGGGGACAGCTGGGATGTGGCTGCATTGATTTAGTTGCAAAGCACGAGGTGAAAGAAGTTAGATCACAATAGTTCAACTTTTGAGGAGATGCAGCATGGATTGCTTGTCGTACTGCAACAGGCAATCAATGGGTGACAATGGTCCAGGAAAACTGATCTGTACTCCCGACTAATTTCTCTTTGTGGTCACTCTCGACTAATCTCTTGCTCTGTCTTAGATCGGAGAGGAGAGGAGCACAGAAATACGCTGAACACAAAAGCAGTTTTCCTGGAGAATGGTTGAAATATTGCCTATCACCACTAGGTGTCTCTAGATCTCCCAACAATAGACGGACAGATGGAAGGTTCCTAATAACTCACAATTCCTTACATACTATGTTACATGGCCATTCATATAGACAGAGGCAGAAACATACAAACTCCTCAAAGGTAAAACAGACAGACACAAACACTCTGTCGCCACATCCGACTCTGTAACCATAGTGTCCTGGCTTAGCACCCCCTCTCTTTATACCCACCCAAAGTCAAACGCTGTAGATTTCTCATGGCTTTCATTAGGGGTATAAATATGGCTCTCTGTGGCTCTCAGTGCTGCTGACCACAGGAAACTAGTGAGGAATAATCCAGCCTCGCTTGATTTACGGCTTTTATAGAGGAAGTCTGCTGGAAACATTTGTTCTCCAAAACTCTGTGCGATTCTTTTATATTCGGCTGCGTTTTCAAAGATGTAGTATGTGGAGTGAATGAGGGAGCAAGTGCGAGAAAGAGGGAGAGAGGCAAAGGAAAGCAAGAGAGACATAAGAGAACCTAATAGCAATGCCAGAAATTCATTTTGTTAGTGTATGAAAAACAGAAAATGAAGTGGTAGTTTATAGTAGTAGTAGTAGTACTATTATGCATTCCCCTCACCAGTATTAACATCACTTAGTTACTTAGGCCAAACATCCAATAGTGGAATAGTACAATGTATGTATAACAATGGTCCATATTATGTGGACTCTTTCTTTCTGTGTCCCTTACAGTACTTCAGCTTACATGTAAAGTAAGGGCCACAATCTCTAAAACTGAAAATTATTCAAAACAAATTGGGTGTGCCTACTGTAGTACAAGAGCAATTCACAATTACAGCTGAAACAATTAGTCAATTAAGTGATCAGTCGATTGACTAATCTGTAAATCCGTTATCTTTGGGTATTTGATTGCCGATTGGACAAAACAAACAATTTGAAGAGGTCACATTGGGCTCTGTAAAATTGTGATTTTTCACTATTTTCTGATATTTTATTGACAAAACAATTAGTCAAGAAAATAAGCGACAGTTTAAATGCTTATTAAAATAATCCATACACAGTGTCTTCCACAACACCAGTAACTTTCCATAGAAAAGGGCCCATTTAAAAACATGGCCAAGAAAAACAATAATGGGCTAGCGTACCTGCACTCCTTAGGTTGGGGTCCAAGTCTGGCATCTCTTTGACTGCCTCAGGACTCACACTGTAGATGGATGCTCCTGCCTCATTGGTTATACTGGAGAAAGAAAGGGAAGGAGAAAAAAGTCAAAGAGTGAGAGAAAGAGGAAAAAGAGGCAGAGGGGGAGATGATGGGAGAGAAATATATAGGAAAAGGGTATAAGAGGCAGGTTGGCCAGTGAAGGAGAAGGAAAAAGAGAGGGGTGCATATTGAGCAGTTATCATAGCTTGAAAGACATAATGGCAAAGGCTATTAAGGAAAATCACCACTGCCTTGCACCTTAAATAATACAAACCACGTTAATACAGATTGCATGTATAAGTCATTGGCTTAGTATGTAACTATGAATACTAAACACATTCAGAATAGGTCATTTAGTGAGTCAGATAACAGAGTGAGATCATTTTGCCCACTTAAATAATGGCACACACTTTGGGTAAGTATAGATTAATAATAAATCAACAATCAAACAATACCAATAGAGTACGACCACCTTTTCACATTGAAACGACTGACCCTTTAATAACAGACAGTATGACGTGTTTGTGTGTGTTTGATAAAGTACAGGACACTGAGTCAGCAGACCTCTGCCTCACACAATTTGTGTGACACTACTGCCATCTAGAGGTCATTGGGGTGTACTGCAATTTGGCAGTCTCTATAGAACATTACTGTCATGAGTGAGATTGAGGATTAATTGTACGATTCATGCTCAGAAATCAAGATTTGCTTTTGTTCATTCTTGTGTAGACCTGAAGACAAAATAGACCAATAACTGATTTTTTGTATATTGACTGCTGATTTGCCACAGTCAGATTGTTCCAAAATGTGCAGTCAACTTCTGAATGGCAGCAAACAGCTTTAGCTAATCAGTAACGAGAACTAAGTGCGTTTCTAATTTTCAAACTAAACTGTCCGCTACAATATTTGATGTAAAATAAAAAATAGCTTTGTGCTCTGTGGTCTGCCTCCACAGTTTGTGTTTCTGCAGACACCAGCTAAATCTGGTGTATAAAAATGTAAAGATTCAGACACTGTATGCCCTACTTCTACCTCAAATATTTTCAGAGACAGAGACAGATTTTAGTGGAATGTTTAGACGAAAAGAGAAATTTTATCCACGGTGCAACAACAAAAAACCAGGGACAGGTTTAATTAACTTCAGTCATTGGTTGTCACAGCTGGCTTTCATTTGACATAGTCAAATGGTGAATTAGGGTTTGCAAGAATGACACCGTTATACCTTTCAGTCCTAATAAGTTTTATTATTGGTATTGCTTAGTTTCATGTACATTTTAGTGCCATATAATTGACCTATTTAGATATTATTGCACAAGATTTAAAGATGACTTAAGATTTAATTTTTGTATTATTAATGTTTTTAACATCTTGAAAATCTTGAAAATGAGCTGATTCTACATGACAACATTGGGTTTATCACGGCAACAAATGATACCATTTCCCATGTTAATGTATTCAGTCTAAAGTAGGCCGCTTATCATCCATCACCACACAGAGAGGATGCTGGTACAACAAAGCCACTGATACCCGTGTTAATGCTACCGCCATACAACTGAGGCTGTCATGTTGTTTAGTCCTACTATTCTCTCGGGTGGATGGAGAGAGAGAGAGAGGGAGGATTGGAGGATGACAAGAGGGCTTTTTCCTCAGGGCTGACCAATATGACGAGGGGGTCAGCACCTCCCCAATGTCCACAACTCAGAATGAGGCCTTTCTGTGTTACACACTCACTCACACACACACAATCCCAGAGGCCTGGAACTTGCCACAACAACCTTGCCAATTACAAGTATCTTGTTAATGAGGAGTGGCAGAGGCCTTCTGATGAGAATCACATTTAAATGAACTCGTCCTCCCTCCCTCTTTTTCCCATCCTCTCTATTCATCCCCTCCTCCGCCTCACTGTTCTTTTTGTCAGCTCCCGATCCATCGTGCTGACAGCTGACATATCGCCATGGTGACACTACTAACGAGCACTGGCACATGACCTTCAAGGAGGTCAAAGCAGAGCTGGTCATTAACCTGACACACACTGTCCCATGCACATACATGAACGCATACATACAAAGACACGCATTCATTTATGCTGAGTAACACACAGAAGTTAATATGAATATAATTCAAAAATATCTACTATACCCAAATCTCATGCAGCTCTCTCTCTCTTCAAGCAGAGTAGGAAGATAGACAAGGCTTACAATTGTGACACAGGGGGAAAAAAACACAGAATGTAGACCTCTAACCTCCCTTTCTGCCCTCATTCAGAGACAGAAGGACAATGGAGGTCAAGTAAAAAAAGAGTAGGAGCGCCTTATGTTGCCTTTTGTTCGAGAAAGAGAGACGGAATGACAAAAAGAGAGAAAAGGAGAGATGGGGCAGACAAAAGTAAGAAAAAAAAGTGAAAAGATATCGTTAAGAATACACAGAAAAATAAAACACAAGAGGATATGGAGAGAAAAGAAAGGGAGGCCACCAGCCCCTATCATGTCTAACTTAATTAAGGCTGCCGCTGGGGCAGCTGGATAACAGCACTGTCATGGATACAGCTCTGAGCCCTCATCACCATAGCGTCCATGGCTGTCGCCATAGTGAGGGCATCATCCTGGCAGCCAGCAGAAGGTTGTCTGCTCTTCAGCTCTCTGGCCTAAGTGGGTGGATGGTCGAAGCGTGGACACACACACACACACAAACGGAGACACAAAGTCAATGGTTGCCTCTTGGTGTAAAGCGATGACTTGGTGGCCCTGTAGGGTTATCATTTATTCACACTCTTTTGCTCTCTCAATTGTATATACACACACACAAACACAGGCCTGCCTTTAGCCCTGTCCCATCCTGGGGCAAAGTCACAAACTGGCTCCCCTATCTGTTCCCCTACTGGTCGTCTTTGAGACACACCCTTGGGGCTGACACACAAACACACACACACACACACACACACACGACTAGCCCCCTGATGCCCCTCAAGAAACCTAACATTGGAAGAGATGGATACACACTTTGATACCTCATTACTGCCTTCTGGCTCACACAGCCCTAATCTAAATTAAAAACAGCTCATCAGATCAGGCAGAAACAAAGAGGGGCAATAATATCACCAACTAATTTGATACACAGGAAAAAAGTTGGGGGAAAAATGGCGGGCTAAATGCTAAGATATACAAAAGGCCTCTATCTTAATATGTCAATTGCACTACAGTGCAAATCATTGCTAGCATATTGCAAGTGACAATGACATTTTAGAAGAACTACTAGTCTACAAGTCCTCCTAAATTTAAAATATCTATATATGTACAAAATTGCTGTTTTTTCAAACTTGGAAAGATTGGCTTATTTTTTTCATATATACCTCCAAATGTTATCAGCACTGTAGGGCGAAAAAGAATGCAAGATTGATGTTTGGTTTGAAGAAATTGCTGTATTTCAAAGTATTCTAGGCCCACAGACACCATCAATATGTGAATATGTGGCCCGAGAAGATTCTTCAAAGGGCCCTAAACCTTAATCTTGTCATATGGATCTGAAGCACCTCCATCAAAAGTGAAAGTTGCTGATATTCACAAATGAGGTGCAAGTAACATATTGCAAGCTATGTAATGTATTATTTATATACATCTATACTATACAACATTATTTAACCTTCCCTCATTTATCTGGTTATACCTCTGATATCTGAGGAAAACAGAACACAGTTGCACTGCCTTTTTTATAGGGCTATATTAATGATGGGCTTCTTAAAAAAATATGCAGAACTCTAACTGAGCTACCATTTCCATTCAATGCAAAGTCACTAACGGGTGGAGTTACCTGAGGGATAAAATTAAACTATATCTGTCAACAGGTGAAAAATGTTATCTATAAGTATCCTGCTGTACCATGAAGGCATTGAGGAGCTCAGTGGGAATGACTAGCCAGCTGAAGTACAAAATACTAGATGGCTTTCAAGTCGGACTCTTGAGAGAGCGGAGGACTGCACACACACACACACACACACACACACACACCTATATAATGTCATACTATAATGGCTCAATCTGGCACTTTCTTTGTCCACAACTCAGTTTGTTCAAGATACTTGGATTGGCCTCATTTTACTGTCTTACAAGAAGCTGTAGCAGCCCAAAATATATTCATACAAAAAATGCACGCGCACACACACACACACACACACACACACACACACATAAGTTTCTCTGTCCCGGCTGCTCAAACAGCTTGGGTCCATTGTTCAGTCAGCTGCAAAGCTTGACCTCAGGGAGACAAATTGAGGTACGCACCATCTCTCATTCTCACAGACACACACACACACACACACGTCGGGTCTGAAGACGATGACATTTTTCACAGAGAAAAGCGTCCAAATGGCAGGTGTCAGGGGCCGTCAGTCTCTAGAGAGGCGCTAGAAGGCAGGCAGGCACACGCGCACACACACATAAACTCCAACTGCCAGTGTGAGGCACGTCTGAAAAGAGCAAAGCCTCACAGACACTCATGTCAATCTGGTAGCAGGAAAGGCCTGCACTCGTGTCATGCACAAACGCATACACACCAGCAAGCACACACACACACACCCCAAATCACAAATACACACATGGCATGTCACACAGACTCATCACACATGTTTGTCACATGCAGGACCATCGCAGGGAACACTGGCACCCTAGGGGAGGATGGCATGGCGAGCGGGTGGAAAAAGGCACAGAGGCTGACCACCAGTGAGGCACGGTGGGGGGAGAGAGGGGGCTGTGGGTGATATGGATGAGGCTGGCAGATATTCACTGCCTACCACCTGCAAATGCCAAAGGTCCCTCAGCCTGACGCCACTTCCCTACCCATGACGAGCTACACACGTAAGCATATATATACCTTTTTCAAGAAGCACTGCTTAGCTGTTGTACCATCTGCCGTAAAACAAAGGTGTAATACAACACACTGAGGGTCTAAGGATAGAGGGTGTCGTATGCTGTACAGAGTGTAAAGCCCCTTGAGGCAAATTTGTGATTTGTAATATTGGGCTATTTAAATAAAATTGACTTAACTTTTCAATTTCAATGATCTGTCTCAAAGCTGGTTATGCTAGTAATAAACCAAGCTATATATCTCCCATAGCTCCTAGAGGTTTAGAAGGAAGGAAGGAAGGATGGAAAGCAGAAAGGAAAGAAGTAAAGAAGGAAGGAAAAAAAAAAGAAAGAGCAGAATAAGAAAAAATTAATGAACGAAGGTACAGAAGGAGGACAAGGCCATTTCATGCCCTTTAGAGTGAACATTGCCACTTTTGTAGGTAGGAGTGAGGAAGGAGAAGCACATACTAGAGATTGGCAAAGGAACAGATTTTACAGCTTCCTGGGGGCAACAACTAGAAGTACATCACACCACTCTCTACCTTTTGTACCTACTTCCCTCTCCCTGCGTCAGTTAACAAGTTACTCATTCTGTGTAATGTTCAGTCTATAATCTAAATCACATTCTTTTAAATTACAATTCTGTCCAAACTCATCTTGAGGGATGTCCAATCCCTCATCCATCGCTCTCATTCTTCACATCTCATCCTCCATTTTTAGTTTCAACCTCCAAAGTAATGTGGTTCCTCTGTGATAAAGACAGGGTTTGAGTAAAGGACAGCTCTGAGAGTGCCCATTCTTCCCTCTCCAATTGTAACCTCCCATCCAGCACACTCCCCACCTGTCTATGAATACACTGTTACTTCAGACATACGCTTCACATTTTGATTGAGAGCCTTAGACTATAGACATAGTATTCCAATTCAACAAATGAATAAACATCTAAATATGTTTTTATGGTTGCACACTAAATTATGGAGGTCCTCTGTGACATACGTGTCCTGCTCAAATAAGAAAGTAAAGGATTCAATTTAATATTTTTGAAGGATCTGTTATTTTTACTTTCCTAAAAGTTTATGTGTTAAACATTTCCAAACTTTTTCTGCCTTCCTCTACCCATCCTGTATTAAGTCTAAGACCCTTTTCATGTAACCATGGGTACATTTTCCTCTTCCGAAATGAAGATACACCATCCCCACAGCCAGGCTGAGGCCTCTCCATGCCTCTACATCCATCTGTCCCCCCTGCTCCTCCTTCTATCCAACCTTCAAACCTTCGGTGAGGCCTGAGCGCCTGGGTCTCACTCAGTCATCACTGGTCCTGCCACTGTATGTTCATCACTCACTCAGCCTGGCCCTGGGAGCATGCCTGGATGCAGGACATGACAGGGGATACACACACCCGCACACAGTCATAAATACAGTCTACACCACTGTCCTCCAGGTCCGTCAGCTAGCCAGTAATAATGATCTCATCCCACCAGGAGTGAGCTGGAGGGCAAGACGATCAAGGACTTATTGTAAGCATGTCTGTGTGTCAGAGCAGGCGTACAGTAACTTTTGGCTATTTGAGTATGTTTCTTGATGCAACTGCTTGTATTGCTCTTGGACAACCAAGTATGAACCAGTCAAGGAGAGAACGATGACTACTGCTAGAGAGAGAGATGGCCTACTACTCTTATCGGCTACAGAGTACAACATTAGGCAAAGACAGCTGCAAAACAAGCCTAAATAAACTGGCAGTACTGAAGGTTAAGCTGTTATGACGCAGGAAATTCAAACAGACTGTAATTTCATGTTTCAAATTTGATTCATTTCATATTAATACATTGTAATTTATCAAGTCATTTATTCAAGGCAAACAGGAACACTGACTTGGAGACCCTCAAGCCTCAAGGATGTGTTTGTGTGTTTATGAAAAAGAGTAACAGGGTCGGTCATCTCATTGCCTTCAGGAGTGACAGAGCAAGTGGTCAAGAAATTGGATGTCGTTTTAGTTTGCCTTTAGCTGTGGTCCCCGTGTGTGTGTGTCTGTGTGTGTATCATCACCATTGCCCAAAGATCTCCCTAACCTTACCCCACATATTCTTGCCCTCTGATATCATTAACGTCAGCTTGGTGAAGCCAAACACTGTCAACTTGTCATTCTTCCTGCACACAGGCCCAAACACACATATTAAAATATTCAAATGCATTATAGTTCAATCACAACATTGTGAAAGCAAATAGAGTTTGACTTTTAGCCAAAGTCAAAAATAAAACATGATCATAGTAACACTCTCTGGTTTCAATCACAGCCCTTTTTCTCATCTGTACAGCTCAGTCCAATTCAGCACAAGAACCAACTTCAACCATAAATCCACAAACATCAACCATTAGAGTTTTCCCTGTGACAAAAAACTGTTGCTCAGTAGGTAAGGTGCTTTTTTAAAAATCTTTCTTAAATCACTCATTTTGCACCTAGGAAAAAACAATTCTCCTTCACTCTAACAGATGGATATACAAACACAGAGCAGGTTTCCTTAGTAAAGTACAGTAGTTGACAGATGACCAACAGCTTATAATACAGTATGTATGACTTGGGAAAGGGTTTGATTAATGTGAACCCAACCCATTTCAGGAATGTTATCTGTAGGGTGATTCCTGAAGATGGCAGTAAAGAAACAGTAGCCGATGACAGGATGATCTCTGTGCGCTGCCACAATTTGTAAGATCTTTTAAAAAGTACAGGAGTTACATCTTGAGTGTCGATAGATCACAGTGGTATGGGTGTGTTTGTGTGTGCGTGCCTTCGCTACCAATCAGCTCCTCTCACAAAAATCCAGAAACACCAGCTGACGAGGGTGACACAGACCACTGCGCGTCACCAAGTAAACACTGCGCGCACACACGCACACACACGCAGACATCTGTCTGGCGAGTGCAGAACACTCTTATGAGCTTTGACAAAGCCTGCATGCTCTACCAGTCAGTGCTAAAACACAATGACAGACAAGGTCATGCTGCACTGGCCTGTCAAGGAGCCAGAAAGAATATAGATATATATATATATATATATATATATATATATATATATATATATATATATATATATATATATATATATATATATATATATATACACATACATACACACACACACACACACACAAAAACAGTGGGCAGTGTGCTAGCCATGAGCAGGTGTTAATGACAAGAACCAGGCAGCCAATAATCTGAGAACATATTTGCACATAATCACATCCATATACATGCAGGTTTAAGCCAGCTACAACCTAGAAAATAATTTACTTAAGTCAAAAAAGTGGAGTTTGTTTTCTAAAACTAATATGTCACAAACTGATGTCCAGCAGGAGGTCTTTAAATTATTGGGACACAGCTGTATGGCAAATAGCCTAATGTGCATTCAGTGGGGGCCGTCACAGACACAGACAAACCTTGTCAGCTAAATAATACCTCATGCTGTATAACGTCCTGCAGCATGCTGGTCATTCATAGAGGCATTGTTCAAGCCTAATCATGTAAGGTCACTTTGTTGTAAATCTAATGGGGGATGAAGAATCTGGTGATTTATTCCTCACTTATCAAAGACAACAGTACAGGGAACTAAAGGAGTATTACATCTGATCCAGTTGAAAGGCTGTCACACTTTATGCTGTGGTTACACTTGTTATACTCACCCATAAAAATCTATGTATTTTTCTAGTTAAGGTGCTAAAGCAAGAAATTACCCTAGATATAGTAGTTTGACAAAATAATCATAATGCATGGTCCATTTACCAGCTTTTTCTGAAGCTTTCAACAGCATATCACGGTCTTCATCAGCAGATGGCTGTGAGATGCAGTTGAAAACGCTTGTAAGTAGACCGTGTTTTAGAATTTTTTTGTCAAAGAAATGTTTATAACAACATATTTGACATCAGCTGTAAATTAGATCCGATTAACCAATTAATCGATTAGTCGAAATTAATCGTCAACAATTTTAATAATCGAGTAATCGTTTAATTCCAAACATTTGCTGGTTCAAGCTTAAGCTTCTGAATGTGTTGATTTGCTTCTTAACTGAGAAGCTGTTATTTCACTACTTTCTGACAATTGTAACGATTTATTTAAAAAAAATAAAATAAAATAAAAAAAACTTAGTTGCAGCCCTACTGTAAATACATACTTAATATCTAGCAATGCCTCTGTTCTGTTACAAAAAAAAGAAATAACCCAAATAATTTGATCACTGTCTGCAACATATATTGTATTTATGCAGGTATGGTGACGGATTTGGACAAACGATTCAGCTGGACACACACTGGCCGGCCTTTTATACACATTCACACCTATTCCTCCACATAAATGACACTACTTAGACATACACACAAAAATGCACAAATGTGTGCCCTTGTTTGGCTGTCTTTAGAAAAGGCCACACTCTTTACAAATTATGGAAGAGGTGAGTGAGTACGATGAGTCTACTCAAACAGGACTAAGGCACTAAAAACTGCATACACACACACACACGCGGAAAAAAACACAAGTAAGGATGTCCCGCAGGCTGCCATTTCTGGCTGTCATTCCAGCTGAGCACTGAGGCAGAAGGATAGAGAGAGAGAGAGACAGGCGGGTGGAGAAGGGTGGGGGTGGTGACACAATGAAGGCTCACAGGGAGACAGGAAGCAGATGGTGCAAATGAGGCTGAGGTCTTTAATGAACTACTGCACTGTCAAGGCTGAGAGGAGAGGAGAGTCTGTATTACATACGTTTGTACTATACATGCGCTTGTATAGATACACACACACACACACACACACACACACACACACACACACACACATATAAACCACAGCCATATAATTATCTCCTCCTCCTCTAATAGTACTTTGGCCAAATATTAAAAGAAACCTTTCAACACTGGCAATGTCCCATTTTAATGGCTGATCCCATCTAACAAGGTAATGACGTTAAAAGTCCTCATAAAATCAAAACTGTTTTCCAGTCTGGTCAAATAACAGAATGAAGACAAAATATAATCTCTCTCTCTTGCTTTCACTCTCTATTTCACGCACACATTTTTGTGGATATTTGCTTGTGAGCCAGAATACATATTTCCATGTGCACAGCTGCTTTCAGTAGCTGAGGATGACAGAAAAGAGAGCAGAAAAAACAAGGGAAACCAAAGAAACATGGAGGGTAAGGTAGAGATGGAAAGAGTCAGTGACTTTGTAAATACACTGAAACAGACAGGACAGTATTCAGCGCAGGAATAGTTTGTCTGTGCAGTGTAAGGTCGCTGTATGGGCTGGTGGTTTTCCACCACCATGACTGAGCCAGCTTCCTACGCATGGGCTGCCTGAAAGACTTTCTACACCTGTCGATCAAAAACAGTTTGAACCTGCTTGGGTATATGGTCGGCCAACAAATGCTCAAACATATAGAAACACATAAAGTCACCAGAAACTGGGTCAATTAATTACACTGGGGACATTCACAGCGAGCATTAAGACCCCTTGCTGTTCCTGATGCCACATAGCTATTCTCCGTCATTGCCATCATCCTTGTTGCCGTGGTAATGAGGTTTCCCTAATGGCAGGTCAGGGTCAGCTGTGGGTCAGTCAGCAGGGGAGTAAGACCCTCATAGTTAGCAACAACCGTCACTCCTTGAGGCCAGTCATCTTTCCCTGCCCTCCCATCCTCTATCAAGAGATATTTTGGTCAAAATTGGCACATTAGAGACCGACATTCACCTAGATATCTTTAAATAAAGACAATAAACACAAATTCAGCAGCAGAGCAGACGTGCTGGCCCTACTACATCCTTAAGGAAGGCCCAGAATCATTACCACCTCCAAAGTTATATACTTGACAACAACAGCTCTTTGTTGGACAAAAGAGAATGTCTGTGTCTGGATTAATTGTTATTTGGGATGTTAATGATGAATCTATGATCAATTAATCACCATTACAAATTTAAATTTACAAATATATGAACCAACATGCAGGGTGTACTGTTTCCACATCCCTAAGTATCTGTTCCATTTGTGCAGGTAGGATAAGTGCGCCATGCATACCATGAGAGTGATTTTTGAAGTAAAAAGATGACATGTTGGAAAGTGAAATAATCATGTTGCATGTTTAGTTTCATCTTGTCTGTCCACCAGAAAAGCAAACACGCTGCAAAAAATTACTTAATTTTTTTTATTTAACATTTTATTGAATAATAACAAGCAGAGTAAAGCGCATCATTTTGTTTTAATTATTGTTTCAATATAATAAATAATATAATTTACTGTGTAATTTACTTGTGTTTATCTAAATAAATAATCAAATACCTAATTTACTTAATACTTTTGTGCTGCAAAAAAAACATGTCACTTCTTTAAGTAAAACTTACTTTAAAGAAAAACAATTCAATTCAATTCAGTTTTATTTATATAGCGCCATATCATAACAAAGTTATCTCAGGGCACTTTTTCGAGTAGAGCAAGTCTAGACCGACTCTTATATTTACAGAGACCCAACATTTCCCACCATGAGCAAGCACTATGCGACAGTGGCAAGGAAAAACTCCCTTTTAACAGGTAGAAACCTCGAGCAGAACCGGGCTCTAGGTGGGCGGTCATCTGCCTCGACCGGTTGGGTTGAAGGGGGAAGGGGGGAGCAGGAGAGAGAGAGCAGGAGGAAAGAGAACATATAGCAGCACAATACAGTTTCACACAGAGATGTAACGCAATGGCCGCGGCAATGGCATGGCTGTCAACACCAACAGGTATTTTATATTTTTATTGACTTTAAACAATTAATCAATCACTGATCATGAATGTCGGCAACAAATGATTGAGGAAAGTGCTTAAAATTTACACCCCAAAATTTCAAATTAATATTTGCTTTTTACCACAAACCGCCCATAGGACACTAGTTATATTTGTATTTTAGCTACTTTGATGACTTGTTGAAATATCCAGGTATTCCTGCATCATCACACCAAAGTCCTTTTTAAGGTATAAAGCAATAGGATATTAATAGGATGTGATTTGTATAAAACATTTTGCTGAGCTCTATGGCCTTACAATAGAGCTGAAATTTTATTTGTGCTGAGAAATTTGAGGTTAATCCCACCCAGGGATCACATATATCCCACAGTGTGTAATACTTATGCACAAAGTGGGGCCATACCCCAGAGTCTGATATTTCAAAGACATATGTCGGGGAGAACCCCACCTCAGAGGTAAGACTGAAGTAGTTATTGAAAGACCAGCATTTGGACTTTGCAGGGCATTTCAAAACCACATTTATTTGATCAAGCTTTTATGAAGGAAATGTCTGAAGAGGACAGATGATGGAAATTAAGACAGGGGTGAGGAAGAAAGGAGAGAACAGAGAAGTGGAGTGAAGATCAGCAGCAAGAGCAATGTGTGTGTGTACATTTTAATATAGACACACACAGATTCCATTTTTACATCTATGTTTCTGAGCCTACATCAGCCACGGTCCAAAGAAACCAAAGTGAGGCATGAGACCAGACGACTCCAGGGCGATATCATCTGGATAACAACAACCATACTTCTATGGCTAACGTCAAAATAACATCTCTCTGCTCTTCCAAAGTTCATGCACTTGCAAAAGCCTTTATTCCACAAACCCTATTAAGGCAAAGGCAGACCATTTACACATGTGTTACATGCTGCACAAATATAGTTAATCATATCAGGTGATATAGGACATTCAGCCAGCACCACATCAAACAGAAGCCCAACATTCTTATGTGTTGCGAAAAGCACGAATGCCATTAGCTCCAGTAAAAGAATGAACAAGAGAGACATTATATCAAGATGTGAAATTTTACTGCTCTGGAGGTGCTCAAGTCTGCTCAAAAGGAAAAAGTGTCTGTCATGAAAATAATCAAGTGGAAGTTAACTTAATAAACGCCCCACTTTGACCGTTTCTGTTCTTGCAAATAGACAGAAAATGGAACTTTAGAGAAAAAATGTGGGCTACAACACCAAAGGTATGACCTCTGAAGTGTGCATGTGTGCATGAACTCAAAGATACTCAGCAAACTCTCATATGCAGACACACACACATTCACGCACTGCTCAGAATCATTCTAGGCTGTGGTCCCAATGCTAACCTCAAGTCAACAAACACACATGGAACTCAGCAGAGAGAGAAAGAGACGGAGCAAGAAGAGGCCAGTGGTTATTATGCTTGGACCGAGGTTCCATGCTGTTGTATTCTGAAGTGTGGATTGGGCCTGGTTACAGACACAACGTGGACCACAAAACGTCTCTTTAATTGGCCCGAAGTGAAACAAAGTCCAGATGGCTTTAATAGACAAAATTCGCTTGAGGGACACATTCCAATTTGTCTTTCTTTCCATCTGTGTCCCACTCTCTCGCTCCCACACATTTTCCTCCTCTGTCCTTTACTCTTTCACATCGCTAACCTCATTTATTCACCCGCACTTTACTTTCTCCATTTCTATACAGAGACCATCATTTCTTATTCATCATCATCCTCTTCATCATTCCTGACCTCATTGATACCCCACTTCATCCCACTGCCTTCACCATCCTTACATACCTCTCTCCTACTCTTTTATAACGGCAGACTGAACCTTGACACTGAATCTTTACAAATGACACTCAAGAATACTTCAGTGAACATTTAGTCCAAAAGGTTTTAAATATTTAAAAGTCTTGAAACATGCTTTTCAAACAGTGGAAATATGAAATACATTCTGTTTTACTGAAATAGACAAAATGTACTGTGGAATATTAATTAATGTCAACACATAATACATAATATGTGGACCCGATAAATATCAAACAACGCCATCAGGGTCTATTCAGGGTATCTGGGGCCTGTTCTAGCATGCACTGGATAAAATACCTTACCAGTAGGATACGTCCAGGGGGTGAAAATAGCGCCTAGAGATGAGGTCAGCAAAGAAAGACTCGGTCTCACGACATGCTGTCCCGTTGCCAATGACAACCCTGGTACAGCTGGTATGGACAAGAGGAAGAGGAGAAGGACAATGAGGATTAAGAAAGCAACCATAAAGGTTTAAAAATCAGGTTAGGTTCACAATTCATTGTCCCTGTTTATAATTTATGTTCAGTGATTATCAGAAAACAGACAGTGTATCTAACGCAGCTTAAATAGTATCAACAGTGACTATTTAGACACAAGCAACAGTACCTGTATTTGATCATAAGGTGGCGCAGTTTGTCTGCTTCTTTATGCTGGCCTGAATTATGCAGGTACACAACATCAGTATGGAGAATCTGACCTGGGAGCAAAGAGATGAAGACAAACAGAAGGAGAGAGAGAAAATACAATGTTGCTGATAAAGTAGTATGATGACAAGAGACTGCTCAACAGACTAAACTATATACTATCAGCTAATGTCTCTCCACTGTATGCTGTCAAACACAGAAACACACATATGCATGCACACACATAATCCACCCACCAGGGTCATGCCAACTGGCATCTAGTTTCTGACATGCACATGAACACACACTTTTGTGGTAATTAGGGGTCTATATATGTCAGGATACATGGCATCCTCTCAGACAGAATATTTGGCTTCATTACTGCTTAATTAAATAATCATGTAACATAATGAAGAGATGTCTGACACTTCAATATTTCTGTATTAGGTCTGAATCATCAATAGCATTGTGAATAAAGCATGAGGGTGTTGGTTTTTTTATATGTGACTACAATAACAGAAAAATACTTTTGGCAAAATACAATGGTACGGTACTGTTCTTAAAAATGTAGCAATATGTGTTTATGCTTACTGAATGTATCAAAATAAAACCACCAATTACATGTATGAATAGAAGCAAACACTATTAGGAGAACATCTGTGACAATATCCATGTTCATCAGACCCTGATCTAAGTATGTATGCAAAAGTAGAGCTTTAATTCGCGTTAGAGTAACATATCTAATACTTTATATTATATAATACTTTATATCACTCCTTTTAGATCAACACAGTAGCAGAGTGTTTGCTGTCAACCTCAGTGGATCAACATGCATCATCCAAGCCGACGCTGCAGCCTCTCAGACACAGCTGCCCTCCTGAGATTTTATGCACTATGGTGTCTAGAGCTTTCAAAAAGACTGTAATAAAAAAGATGCCACCTTGTAGATGAGAATGGTCTTATAGAAATAGTGAATTATAGCTCAAACTATTCTGGATGCAAAAGTGAGTGCTAAGTGCAGTACAATATGTGGAGTACACTATGTGGTTACTTACTAGTGGGGGACAGAACTGCCAGCTTACAGCCATGTCTAAAGCCAGGGTCCACCCCCATGATGACACAGCCCCTGACTGGACACACCAACAGGCGCTGCCGGAGGTTCCGCACAAACATGGCGATTGACTCTTTCTCTGCTGCACTTGTTAGCTTAGTCCTGCAAGAGAGGGAATGCAAGAGAGAGATGGGGAAAGAGGGAAAGATGGGCAGAGGGAAAGAGGGGGGAAGATGTGAACAGATGTGAAGAGTGGAGAAAGAGAGACATGCAGAGGTTAGTTGTATGGTGAGCGTAAAAAGAAATAATGAGAAAAAAGAGAAGAAAAGAAAGAGGTGAGGGATGGGGAAAGAAGAAGAGGGAGTAGGGACACAGTAAAAACGAATAAGTGATTATCAAAGGAAAAAAAGTCCAGAGGGCGCGCGCGCACACACACACACACACACACACACACATTAAATACCTGTAACTCCTGGTGAGGAAAGGCAGAATAAGCCTTTTATAAGAGTCCTCTACTGCATTCCTGATGATTGCATAAAGCTCTTCTCTTGCAAACGTCCTTGGCCTCCACCTGCATTAAAGCAGTGGGGGAAAAAAAGATGATTTGTTTTTCTATCGGTCATTTTCACTGATAAATACAATCTATGAAGTAGTAAATGTGACTCCCCTAGTTCACAAACTGACTCCTTCCCTTTCAGGAGAAAAATATGCCACGCATCCCACACACAAACAAAAAAAAAACAAAAACACATAAGAAAGCCTCATGATTTAATATAAAGCACTATTTTATTTCCTTAACCTTTATCTTTACAAGATAAGTTGACCGAGGACATGTGTCAGCAAAGCCCTACTTCAATTTCACACATTTGTATTCTGCTTTACAAATGCAAAGCTTATGATATGTTATTGAATTTTTCTCTAATCTAAAATTCTAAAGATATTTAAGTGTGATTAAAACTAAACGATGCAACAGTACAGATTAATGTTAGAGCTCTAGCGAGAAAATGTTTTATTTTAATCCACGCTTCTTTAAACTGTACTTGGTGGGGGAAAAAACATTAAAACATTCCATATTTTTTGAGTTTCTGCTAAACTCAATTATTTCTCAAGGTAAAATCTTCTCTAAAGAAACCAGAAGAACAAACCTTGCCCATTTAATGGATTGTATAAATGTGAGGAGCCTTCATATTTGTCTTAAATTTGTCAATTTAATGTTCAGTATTTCTTCACCAATCAGATGCCAATTCACTGTAAGTCTTTAATTCTAAATACCTATTATGCGTGTGTGTGTGTGTGTGTGTGTGTGTGTGTGTCTGTGTGTGTGTGTGTGTGTGTCTGTGTCTGTCTGTTTGTTAGTGTGTGTGTATTATTGCGTTTCTGACCTGTTGTTGATGCACCACCTAGTGAAGTCACTCTTCACCCTGTCATGAATGTTCACCTTCACTGTCAAAATCTTCAGACTCTCCCCTCGGTTAATAGCCAGGGTCTGTACACATACACATGCACGCAAGCACACACACACATACAAAACACATGCACACATTTCCCCTGTTTAATGCAATACACAATAAACTGTATAAACAGTGTACACAGGTGCACATGAACACACAGAGGTAAGACCCACTTTCTTCCCAAAAACTCACAAACTCTACAGGTCACACACTAAAAGCATAAACATTTTGAAAAGCAACAGTCCAAATCCACACAGCAGATTACTCTGTAGTTGTTGGTACTACTAATAAAGTAATTTCTATATCCTTTATAGCTAGGTTTACATTTGTAGTCTGATAAGTTTGCTAATGAAATTGTAAAAAGAGATAGATTTTATTTCTTTACAGCAAAATGCAGCAGTTGTGTTGCTTAAATTTCAGCTGAATTTAAACAACAAAGCTCTGGGTCATTTACACAACCGCAAGCATAAAAATCTAAGTGTGATGATCTTTATTGTCAGAATGTCTTGTTGTTTCCATTTGGCAGCACCTTAAAACTCGGAAAAAGGGAAGCAAATATTTTTATGAAAAACGTAATTTGACCACATAGGGCTTAGTTTGGGTTACACAAGGTTACTGTATACACAACGTATATGTATAAAAAACACACGCACCCAAACCTCTACACTTAAGCAATAATCTTTTAACTCTCTACACGCATGTGTGTAAGAGTGATGAGCCTAGGAGTATATCCTGTGGCCAGGCCTGTTGTGTTGTGTGCTGGTCCCCCCTCAGAGGAACTGTTACATGCTGTTAAGCAAACTGCAGTAAGTGTCTGACCTTTTCAGTGGGGAACCTTTAGCCCGCCACAGAACAGGGCCAAGAAGCAAGACGTCAATCTGGAAACCAAGCGGAAGAAGCATGCTGACAAATGCCACCACTACGCCACCATCAGCGCTGAGACCGCAAGGCCTACCCCCACCCACACCCACACACATGGTGCCACAACCATTACCATTCAGCAGCACCCTCGGATGTGCTGCACCCACATGTCACACACACACGCGCGCACACACACACACACACACACACAAAAATAAGAATATAAACACAGCTAATGGCAGAGCAGAGGCAAGAATTAATGCAGAGAGCTTGCTTGAATTATGATTAAAAGTTAGATTTCTCCTTTGTTGGCATGTTTCTGCCCTGGGCTGCCGCACTGACTGTGATGAGATTTCTCAAACAATCTTCATCAAAGCACTGAAGTTTATAATGCTGTCAAAGGAAGGAAGCAAAACACTTCTTTCTGAATTCTCTGAACATCTCGGAAAGCCCATGAGAGAAATTAAAGTAGTAAATACCTACCTAACAACTACCTTGTTCTCAGAGTTTGACATTCAATCTTTTTAAGATAATTTTGTGTAATGAAGAATGACATACAGTCTCATATGATTGTCACGCATTACAGGTTGATTCCTACACTTCCTACACGTAGCACGCTGACTGCTTGTTGAATGTGGGGATGAGCAAGTATTTAAAAACTCAGTATGAGTATCATCAACTAAAAATAAGAAGTCGTCGATAAACCGATGTTGAGTATTTTCAGAAAATCAAAAAACAAATGGCACTAGTTAAAAGGTGTCACACCAAAAGTTGATCTGTTGTTGGTCACAATACATTAGGTAAACAATGAAAGTGAAATGTGACTGTCTATACACAACACTATGATGCATGGATAACACACAATTTAAATCATCTTTGTACTAGAATAATTGCGCAGGTTCTATGTATCAGATTTTTAACATTTGCCAAAGCCATATATACAGTATATACTACTGTATATATTTATATATGTATAAACATGCATTTTAAGGCAATACAGATAAGCACTGCTGCAAATCCACTAACCCTAACCCAAACTTTTGCTTCTTAGAATCCTGTAATTTAACTACCAAGAAACTCAAAATTAATCTTCTCTTTGCCTGGTTGCAAAACCCTAACTGTGCTGAATGCAACTATGTACCACCATTTTTTTTAAATGTGGCTGTCTCTTACAGCTGTGCAATCTGTGTCCTTGCTCTGTTTCCCTCTGTAGCTGGCCACTGTCCTCGCTGATGATAAATAACCTAGTGTCTGTCCGCACGTCTCTCAGTTTCTGCCCGGGTTGGGTCACTGGTGGGAGACAGAGGGTGATCTGAAAGGAAGGGTGATGTGAGACAGAGTGAGAAGCATGTGTTTGTGCGTTAGATGGGCCAGGAGTGACATGTAGCCAAGTACTGGCCAAACTCTGACAAGACCAGACAGAATGTCTTTCCTAGATGCCCCTTCATCCTTCCACCAGCCCCCAAGGGAGGGCAGTCAGCCAACGACCGTCCTCTCTCTATCTGTCTCCATCTCTCTCTCACCCTTTCTTTAGAGGAATACTATCATCAACACATCTATCCACCCGACATATCAAGGATAAACAAACAGATACACACATGCCAACACACACAGTTTCACAGCACACTTTTTGACCTGGCTGACACACAGGGGACACACTGTACTGTATAAGAGTGATAAATGTACAAAGCTGCCAGCAGATCGCCTTATATTCCTAAAATAAAAGTTAAGGCTTAGTTGTACTAGTGCAAGAAGGTTAAAAAAAATGGAGAATATAATGTTCCTGAAAAACAAAATAATAAGTGTAAAGCATATGGAATGTAAGCTACATTTAGTGAATATTATTCTTTAGACAGTACGATTCCAGATAAATATTGACTCTCTAAATGAATCAATGAGGATCACAAACATACTGGCTCCACAGTGAGAACTCTTTACTCCCTCTGTCCCTTTTACGCTCTCTTTTTCTATCAAAAAACAAACACAACACGGTATGGGGTCTGACGGCTGTTAATAGAACAACAAACTTCAGATCAGAATGAAGAAGGAGAGAGAGGAAAATCATTTCAAATAGCACTTACTGTACTTCATAGTTTTGGCTTTACCAAACGTTTTTTTACTTATTTAATGGTCTCAGTTTTAAATATCTGATATTACTAACAGTACAAAAAAGAGGGCAGAGGGGATTAATCAGACCAGAAAGCACTTAGAATAGTTTTTAACTACACTACAGACATGTATATTTTTCAGGCAAGGGTCTTATTTTTGAAATGGTTGTTGTTATTGTTAATATTATGTTTAAAAATATAACTACTGTATGTTGCTTTTGGATAAAATTCTCTGGATAATTTACCATGTTTTACATTATTGCCAAATTAATTATGTGTTGCACCAGCGTACCACAAGACGTAATACAGAGTGTGTGTGAGTGCAAATAAACTTGTTTTTCTCCACCTGTCCATCAAAAAGGAGTGTTTAATTGATGAAACAGTTCCATTTACCCAAGCTCCTCTGCAGGCGAGCCCCAGACTGGAGCGCTAAACTACCATTTGATCACAACACAAATCGCATTAAAAATACCCCACTGCACATTCAACAAATCCGCCGTGGCATACTCAAGAGCGTACCGGCTGCTAATAGCTATAAGGTAAATGCGTACCCTTCGAAGAAGGCCTCAAATCAAATCTGACGGAATTAAATCTGAGCTAAGCATCTCAGCTAGATGTGTCAAATGGCTTATGCTTTAAGACATACTGAATACCAGAGCTTTCTTTCTATACACTAACTTTAGATTAATTTATAAAACATCAGCTTCTAAATTGTGAACATTTGCAGCTTTTCTTTGTCTTATGGGATTGTAAAATGAGTTTTATATACCAATTAATCAAGAAAATAATCTGCAGATTCATTGAAAATAAAAACTTGCATTAGTCGCGGCCCCATACTTTTTAATCCCATTTGACCATTAACACTGAATGTTCATGTTTCATCCTTTTTTAGTCTTACTACTGGTTTTACATAACATATTTGTCTTTGTATGTCTTAGTCTAATCAAATAAAATTTGCAATACCTCAATTCAAATTTTATTTCCTGTATTATTCTAATATGTATCCCTTTTGTAAAGTACATATATTAAGGATGTCATTTCTTTACTACTTAATTTTGTCTGCCATCACAACAACAACGTGTTATTTCTCATCCATCTACAAATGAACTTGCATGTTCACTGGACCAACTCTAACATCTTTCTATCGCTCCCTTCATACAGTGCCCCGTCCTTTTCCTTTAACAAACCACCAGCGATGGGGCTTAATAAAATGTGCTAAAGCAAACGGGCAAGTGTGTGCTCACACACATGCCTCCTGTCAAAACACATCTCCCACCTGCTCCCCCTTCCCACCAACTTGACGGCTAGAAAAGGTTCATTTTAGCCGGAATCCGACAGCTAGCAGGGTCACGGCAGCCTGTGGATTAACGCTCCATGACAAAGGCGAGTCATCGAATTAAAGGCCTCTCCTACACTGGAGAGGAGAGGGGAAGAGGGGAGGTGTGGAGTGGATTGGAGGGCTGAGGTTTAGTCAGAAAAACAGGGAGGAAGGCAGATCAGAGCGGAGCAAGAGTGATAAGTGACGGATGCACCTCAGCGTCGCTCATCTGTTCATTCTCTCCCTCCCTTTACCACCCCCACTCCCTCTCCCCATCCTTCCACCCGTCTGTGGGCCCAGCAGCAGTAGCTGTCACTACAGGAGAGCGCCTGTCAATCAAAGCTTCCTAATCCAATGGCATGTCAGCAGGGGACATGTCACATATGTTAAGAGGAGAGAATGAGGGGACTTGCAGGGTTTGCTTGTGTGTGAGCAAGTGTGTACGTGATTGTATGACTGTAGGGCAGAGTGCGGTTGCCAGAGAGTGTGGTGTGGCAGAGAGGCAGCGGATGATGAAAGCTGTGGTGACACATGAGGCCCGGGACCAACTCTGAGTAACCCACTAGTCACTAGAGGGACAGAGGGGGAGCAGAGGAGGCAGAGCAGGGCACAGGAGGGGTAAATATGGAGGCACAGACAAGGCTAACTGCGACTGACATGGCTAGCATTCAGAAGTAGCACACATGAAGCAGACAAAAATGACACAAACACAAACAGATGGTGTGCATTTGTTTGTGTTTGTATGCATGTGCGTGTGTGTATCAGGCAAGTCAAAACACATGATACAGGTGTAAATGATGTAAATGGTCCAGCATACTTAAATCATTTGTTGTTTTTCATGTTTTTTTGATTTCATATGTATTTTCTTAAGACTATGTTATTATTTGTCCCCTTAATTATATTATAAAGGCTGGTGCTTTTACTTTGAAGGAGTAATGAAGGTAGGAGGTAAAAAGGTGTACAGTGGAACAGCGGGAGTGTCAGCACAGTAAAAGTGTGTCTTCCAACTGAAGAAAAATGTCCTTTTGGCCAAGTACTTGATGTTTGTATAGCACCTGGAAAATATGGACACAAGGTTTGTCAGTATTTCGTTTCATATTGTGTGTGTGACGGCCTCTGACTCTGTCAGTGCTCCTCCTGCTGTGTTTTTCGCCTTGCAGTAAAGAGGGGCGGAGCCATCTAACTTGCTCCTGGGCAGGCTGGGCCTAGGTTATTTAGGCTGGCTCCTCATTAACATTTCATGTTGGACTTTGCACTGACTATTTAATTGTAGCAAAAAAGGGTGAATAAATATTTCATTTAAGTCAAATATGCTGACCTGTAGCACTCTTATAGTCACTGCGTTAAAAAGGGTTAAAAAGTGGTATTTCATGATTGTGTATAGGTAACATTACTTTATTTTCTGGGGTTTATGATATACAATCTTAGAACTGTGGTCTAATATTACTAGAAGATTATAAGGCTATAGTGCTATACAGTTAGGATATAAAAGGATACTTGTTTTTCTTCTTAGCTCTTACAGTGTGTTCATGACATGCCTATGGAGCTACAGTACCATTTATCATCAATAAAGCTTTCGTGAACCATCAGTTGAAGAGTTAAGAAGTAATGAGAACTGTTATCTGATTCTTTTTCATCCCATCTCTTCCATTTTCAGTTTGTTTGGAAGTACAGTGATCCCTTCAAAACAAGACAGAAAACCCCCAAAAAGTTCCTAAACCAAAGTAAATGTATGGGTGTGTAGGGAGGGAGGAAGGGAGGGATGGAGGGTGGTATGGATATGTTATGAGACTGATAAACTGGTCTGTCTTGCTACCTGATGGGGCTGGATGCGCTGGATGTTGCAGGTGAAATCAAAGTAGAGGCTGAACTTGTCGAAGTCCTTGCTTTTGTTTAGCTTGGCCCCTGGATTTTTGTGGCCTTGGACAGACTTCTCCTGCTCTTTTTCCTTTAGTGCCGACTTGGACACAGAGGACTGGATGGTCACAAAGCTGTTCTCACACCTGACACAGCAAGAGAGAAACACACAGGGAAAGAAAGAGGAGGAGAGCACTGTATTATTATCAGTGTGTCGAGTAAAAGATGCTCTGGTCCCAATATCAATGAAACACATACCGTTGTGACAATTAAAATCAAACATCACAAAAAAATAAGATACGTTCTCACAATGTTTTCACGTAGGCGAGTGTCTCAGGGTCTTTGGCTATCATATCAGCCAAGATATGCTCCACACCTGTAGCCACTTCTTCCACCGATGACAGACCTGACACACACACAAACACATGCATACTCTATTTAAAACAGTACTCTGCTGGACTTTTAAATGAGCTCTATAAATCAGAAAAGGCAAATATAATTTTAACGATGTGTTGTTACATTTTTCACAATTTAAATGTGATTCTTTATGTTTGTGCATGAATATGTATGTACATCTTAACCGTTTGAATCAAAGCTGAAAAAACATTGTCTAACACAATCAGTGACCACAGGGTATGTGTCCTAACTCAAGTAATATCCTAAAGAGCTCACAATCTGTCCATAATAAATAACTAGTGGCAGTAATCTCTCCAAACGTAAAAAATCGTCTCCTCATGAGTCTGACACAGGTCCGGGGGGGTTCTTGCCCAAGCATAATGTTAACCTTCAGTCCTAATTTACATTTAATTGAATGTCTACAAAACTCCTCATTCTGTGTGCATGTGTTTATGTCTTACCTTCAGTACCAGGTTTTACCCATGCCCTTAAATCCAGAGTGTGTGGTGAATCCATCAGTACAGAGGCGGCTGCCTCAAGGCCAAGTGCTTTGGCCCTGCGAGCCTTCGTCAGCTTACTGCCTTTCTTATAGGGAGAATACTACAGACAAAGACAGAAGCACTGGACTGAGATGATTGGTAAGGACAGGTGTAAGAGCCACATTCAGATGTGGATGAATGTGTGGATAAATAATATTGCAACCAAGAATAAGATCTCCAAATTACATTTAAACGATAGATATTACTTTAGCATCAAAATGTGATTCTGACCACATGATCCAGGTCATCAGCTGATCGACAGCTCCTCAGGTTTTGTTCCAGCTCAGCTGTCAAAACCCCGTCCTTCTTCAGGGTCTGAATCACAGACTGGGTCTTCTTGGCTAGAGAGCTGAAGAAACACACAAATTATAACACACACAAATACACACAAGATAAAGTGGTACACATGTACTACACATGTATACATGTAAAAACAATCACACACAATTGCTACTGTTTCAGGTCTCAAAGCTTGACCACCAGCACCATCTAGTGGCATCTAGTGGCTGTCTGAAAATGAACCCAATCCTGCTCAGCTCATATGAGAAAACATTTCATGGACACATATATATATATATAAGTCTGTATCTAAATGTGCCTCTGCATGCATTTAATGAGTGCTGGTGAGAGTATGAGTGTGTGGTAAGGTGTATTAGTTTCTCTTTTTTTTTGGTTTAATTTAAGATGTTTCATTTGCCTACCATAACTCCTCGTATACCAGCTGGACGTCTCGGACGGCATCTGCATCCATGTGGTTAATCATGCCTTTGCGGTAGCGCACCATGAATGGTACCGTGTTCTCCTCACGAAGCAGCGCAATGATATTTATGCACACCCATCGCTCCACACATGTCAGGGTGGACAGCACCTGAGAGGAAGGACACACACAGATATTCAAACAGTACATCTATATACACAAATAGGCAAGTAGACAGTAAGACACTGCCCATATAACCACAATGATTAACTTTTCAATAGACAAAAAAACAGTTTGTCCATTGTTAATATCTTGGAGTCATTATCTTTGGGTGCATATACAGTATAGAGAGCCTTTAGACATTAGAGTGTGCGTAAGAAACAACTACTCATTTTCTCTTTGAGTCTCTGGCATTATTGGAGGAAGGAAAAAATGATGTAAGTGTATGGTCTCCATCTTCTTCACTGTTGGTGGTGGGTCATTTTATTAGTTCTGTAGTAATTTTGTTCACCTAGAAATAACTACCAATACGCATACACTCACTACGGGTGTCCAACTCTCCGCCTGGATAGCTGCTTGAGGCAGAGTAATGAAGATAGAACATGCAATGGTTAAGTGTTGAGTTTCCTGTTGATATTTCCCATCCACTCCCATTCTTTGCATCTTAGCATACACGTGGGACCCAACTTTCCAATGTAGTTATAATTTTGTTAAAAGGGTAATGTCTCTATCAACAGATAATCAGCATTATGGCTGTGTGGTTAATTATCATGTTGGCAACAGTGTCCTAGTGTCCTCTAAAGTTAGTTTGCTAACTTTTGCTAACAGGGGTAGAAATGTGAATGTAAAAACACTTAAGTGTTGCTGTTTGGCCAACAACTGCTGGTGGCAGTTACATGCATGTTCCATTGGGTCACCATCAAACTGTCAACACATTTCAGCACTGTGTGTCTGCCAGTCTGTCAGTGAGGGACAGGCACTGTCATATGCTGCACTGCTTCCACCATCTGACAAAAATATAGACAAATACCTTCCCACACATAAAACACACCAACAAACCCAACAATACCTCCATCAAGTCCCAGTTCATATTGAGTTCATTCCTCAGAGCTTGTGCTTCTGATGATGGTAAAGCAGTTGGTTGTCCCAGGCAGGCAACACTGGTCTTCTGTTTCTTTTGACAGGGCTCATCAAACGTGAAATCCTCCTCCTCCACTTCCTCTTTCTTTGCTCTAAGCCCAGCTAGTGATGACCCCTCTCCTGCCCATCTGTCTGCCTGATGGGCTTCTGACACGATAAATGACAACCTCTACAAGAAAAAACAAGAGAGAAAAACAGAAAGAGACAAGAGAAAAAATAAAAAAGGACAGTTCAGTAACACACAGATATTCTAAGTTCAGACATAAACTAACATACTCTTACTAAAATGGCCATGAGTCTTACCTCCTCCTTCATTCTGATACTTGGCCCACTCTCGTCATCCCTCTCTCCCTCTGGACAGTCTGTTTGCTTTTCTCGTTTGTCTTCTCCAGCCGTATCATCCTTTTTGCCTTCATCATTTTTTTTCCTATTTGTTCCAGGCAACCCAGGTGCATCAGAATCCTTGAGAACTTTAGGCGTTTGTGTTTTTCGCTGTGCCGCAGGTTTGCGTGGTGCCCTTGGCTTCGGCTCTTTAGGCACTTTAGGAGCTTTAGGTTGTTTAGGCGCTTTTGGCTCATTTGGTTTAGCAGTTCTCTTGGCAGCTACTTTCTTCTCGCCGGCTGCAGGGGCTCTGGCAGTCTTGCTGTGGGCTTTGGGCTTTGGCTCTGTTGGCCTCCATTCCTCACTATCCTCATCACTACTCATTGTCTGGGAAAAGGACCTGACCGTAGAGTAGGAACAAAGTGGAAAGTAAGCAAATTCTAATGCTAGTATAGGATTTAGCTCTTTCTGCTAAATTTTGTATGTTTAGGTTTGCCTGGTCTCCTCATACATTTTAAGCATAGGCTAGTGTCTCTAATGGATTAGAGATTCTTATTTGCATAGTCTTAACGATGTGAGTATGCATATGTTTGTCTCTATTAGCCCCGTGATGAACTGGCAATCTGGCGAACTGTCATTCCTAAAAAAACAGTGAAGACAGACCCCAACCTGCCCCCGTGACCCTGAACACAAACATGCTGGTGCAGAAAACGAATTGCCAGTGCTGAAAATGGCTGCTATGAATGAATGAATGAATGAATGAATGAAAATCACTTACAGGTCGGAGTCCATGTCTCTGTACTCTACAGCTTTGACAGTTGTTGTTCGGGGTCTTCGCATCATCTGTTACAAAAGGTGTTTATTTAGCTAGCGTTAAAATCACATAATTTAGCTAACGGACCTAAAATGGTAATGGTACCGTTGCACACAGTTAAGCTAGCTAATACTGTGTTAAGTTATGTCGTTACCTAGCAAACTACAGTTAAACAGAGAGCAAGAACATTATGTGTGCTAACGTTAGAAACAACGTTGAATATACTGAAGCAGACAACGAACTTACAAACGTTTGCTAGCTATCACATCCAAGTTTAGGTTAGCTGTTATTTCAAATTTGGCGCTTCACGATAAACGCTTAACCGGCTAAATGGCACTACCACGTGGCATATTCATTTGTGGCACTATTTTCCCCCACGGCTGTAAACGTAATGAACGAGTTGTAATCTTATACCTTTGAAAATGCTGAAATAATTTGTAGGTATTCCGTTGGAAATTGTAGAATGCCTGCTTCCTGCAACAGTATAGATTCAACCAATGACAACAGTCCAAAATCTGTATCTTCTTCTTCTTCTTGGCAAATTAACTAGCTTACGGGCCCCTTACCGCCACCCACTGGACTGGAGAGTATTGCAGTAGATTGACTATAAACATGTCTATCAGATTTTGGTTTCACACTGATAATTCAAGAAGTTTTGAGTGATTTTAAAATCAGCATCCACTGCCCATCTCACTCTGTTCCATTTGAAAATGATCGAACTCATACGAGAGGACATGGGAACTTTGTTATAACTTCAGTCCCTATGCATAACTGAGATTTGTTTGAACCTGATCATAAGGAAATAGTTTTTGACTTACTGTAATTTGTTCAGTTGTCTCACCACATTCCCCTGTGTCGCCCCACTGCACTCTCACTTCCTTTAATTAGCCACTGCTTCTCAAATGTCAGACTTCCATTGTATGTCTCCATTTGATGTAACTTGTTTTGTTCTTCAAAAGTCAAAACAGATTTTTTTTTAAAACAAATACATGCCTTGGCTCAATAATTATACAATTCTTTGTTTTGTTTGGCCATATTGTGAGAAGCAAGGCAGTATCCATCAGATGTCTTGAACCAGTCTAGGTTAAATTTCCAAATATTTGAGAAATGGGAATTGCTATAATTGTGGAGCAGCTTCAGCAAAAGCTTTATTAGCTTTGTTATAATAATGGTCAATGGATTAATTTAGTAGACCTAACAAGTCTGCAAGTACAACATGGGCACAAAATGTACATATACGTACATATATTTAGAACAGATGTATAGAGTGGTAAGAATACATGATCACAGGAGATCTGAAAGCAGAACGTGTTGATATTCATTTGAAATGTATATCAAAAATATAAATTCAGTCTATCATTTTTTCTGTATAATCCCTGTGGCATTTCCTCCATGGGAAAGACATGATAATGACATAGCATAACAACTTGGTAACTGTCTAAATGCTGGGACATAGAACCCAGAAATATACTTGAAATTAAAAAAAAACAATACTACTATTACCAAAACACTAATATTAATAATATTAATACTGTAATTATTTATAATGAATTCTATTAAATCCATAACCCATGGTACAGAAGTCCAGTATGGCCTGAGTTGTTTCTTTGTATTATTACACATTTAATCTGTTTCCTGTATCATTATCAAGTTATTATCTGTTAACAAATATTCATTAATTACACATTTAAACAATATGAAGATACACAAAAGGATTATAAACATCTCAACAAGCAGTTTCATGATTGCTAAACATCTTTATACTCTGCCCCTGGTAACAGATGATGCGTCAACTGGAGGAACCAATCAGAAATTGAGTTTCAAAAAGATCCAGCCGGAGGAGAATTTGGTTGTTCAGGTTGTGAGTGTGGGTTTACCCCAGCCTGTTGCTTTCAGTTCCTTCTTGCTTTCATCAGCCTTAAAAGTAAAACCTGCACTGAATTCTGTCATTGATATTTGTGAAACAGCTTGCCATCTTACCTGGAACAAGGTATCATTTCTGTGTGTGCGCTTACTGTAAGTGTATGTGTGTCTTTAAGTGTGTGTCGGTGTGGGTGTTTTGTGTCAGTAGCATCATATTTTATGTGTTTAAATAATTCTGTGGATATGTATGTGTGTGTTTACAGGTTTGTGTTTGTGTGAAGATGTCGGACCCCGATACCCAAACCCCTCTCATCAGAGCTCCCAGCCAGCAGACAGCCATCGATGTACCACCAGGACAGGGGTAAGGATCGTGTTTATACTTGTTTTTCTAAGCTGGTCCCCACAAAGTTAACAGTTTATTGTAATTTAGCTCTGGAGACTTCCCTGATGTGTTGGCTATTGTTTAAAAAATCCTCACAAAGATAAAAAAAAAGCAGTTCTGGTGTGTGTTTTTGTTTGTGTGTGTGTGTGTGTGTGTGTGTGTGTGAGAAAGTTCCCTATGCTTCTTTTTCTCAGCTGTAGATGTAATATTGCCTTAACCATTTCTGAAGTCTAACTGAAACTAAAGTTTGCATTGGTGGGACCAAAACATACAACTGATTATTCATCTTTTAACCCATTTACTACAAACTGTGTAGGCCTAGACTTTAATTTACAGGTAACCATTTTGTAAATCAGAGTGGTCTGCTTCAGATTTTTTAAATGTATCTGTCCTCCAATCAGTCATTGATTTCCATTCATCTCCATCAAAATCAATCAGCAGACTCTTGATTGATTGTTGATTTGTGGAATCCATCACACTGAACAGGTAGATAGAGTTTCTACAACAATACAGGAACTGTGACCAAAGTGATGGATTACCAATCTGTATCATGTTTCGAGTCTGCCAATTTATTTTCATATTGTGCAAAAACCAATGGCTGTGTGAAAAGCAAGGAAAATACACAAAAAACTAAGCAGAATTTGAAAATTGTCAACAGTAATGTAAAGTACGATTTTAGCATCAATTCATTGCAGAATGGACATGTCAGTTAGTTGAGATTTAAAAGCAGTCATTTAAATTAATGGAAGAGAGGCCTTGGTGTGAGAAAAATTCCTAAATGTTAACCTAAGTGTCTGCTTGGCAACAGCTGATTTCATCACTCAGTTGGTGGTGACGTACTGTATACAGCACATACCAAGGCCGAGGTTCCTGATTTAGAGAATTTACCTGATTTTCAGCCAAGCATCAGCCTCTATAATGTCCACTGCTCCCTCACCTTCCTGTCTACCTCTTCTTCTCTTTCCCGCACATAAGGATTTAGTCCCTTTGACCTCTTAGTCAGTCAATCAATTATCAATGTTTTTTTTTAAATCTCAGTCATTAATCAAGAAAGATATCAGAGCAGGTCAACCAAGTACTGATCCTTGAACAACTAAAATGATTATGCACAACAAGGCCCCTTAACATTAAATACATTTTCTTCATGTCTCTTCTCATTTTCACTCTTTATTTCTCCTTCTGATTCCATTTCAATATGTAA
The DNA here is from genome assembly GCA_008360985.2 of Macquaria ambigua. Lineage (NCBI taxonomy): Eukaryota > Metazoa > Chordata > Actinopteri > Centrarchiformes > Percichthyidae > Macquaria > Macquaria ambigua. The sequence continues at coordinate 284,995 of VMKM01000294.1, forward strand.
ATGTCAAACAAGTCCTTCAAATTAAACGTGTTTGTCCTCTCCTTCTCCACCTCCACTCCCATCACCTCCTCCCTCCTCCTTTCTCGTCTTGCTCTCCAGTGGCCGCTCCTCATCCCGGGCCTATAAGGTGGCAGGTTTAACCCTGTTGGCCTGTGTCCTGATTGTGGGCCAGGCGATGATCGCCTACTTCCTCCTCAGCCAGAGGAGCGACATCAAATCTCTGGAGGAGCAGAGCAACGACCTGAAGGCAGAGCTGACGAAGGGAAGATCTGGTGAGGATGCCAAACTCAGTTCAGGATAGGATAAACTTCATTTGTCAACAACCTTGTGAGCAGCTAGGGAAAATGTCAAATAATCCCCAGTGACCTGTATTATAACTCATTACATTTATGATAAATCAGTGCTGAGGAAAGTCAAACCAAATAATGACATTTCTTCCTCTTTTTTTCTAAAGCTAAAACCCAATTGAACCATATGTGGCTATAACAGAGATCTGATGGGACTTTCCAAAAGTTGCATGTGCATTTGGAGGATAGATAAAGGAAAAACACTGATTTGTATACACTTAATAAATAAATATAATCTTTGTCCGTGTCCTTGTATCTTCTAAAGATGGACAGAATAGCAGGTCAAGCCATGTCAAGGGGACCTGTGTTGTACTGGTCTTCTTTGGCTTTAAATTCAGACTAGACTGGATTCAAGTTTCTATTGTGTTGGGGTAACTATCTCGTTTTGTTCTACCTCTCACACACACACTGTTGCTCTTTTTGTCTGTAGCTGTTGTGCCCATGCAGATGCACATGCCCATGAACGCCTTGCCCGAGCTAATGGATGACTCCGTGGATGAGGTAAAATGAGGCTGATACTAATATCAATATTTGAGTTTGATATATTAGGTTGTTGTTTTTTTACATAAACACACACTAAACATTTTTGACAAAGAATTTGTTTTCTAAAGTACGACACTGAAAACAGACTTTTCAGTGCACTCAGATGGATCTTTGGTATTTCTTTATTGCAATTGTTGGTCCGGTATCAGCTGACAAATATGTTGCCACTGATAAGCTAATATCATCTGATATAGCAGCCAAGCCATTCTATAAGTCAGGCTGTAGTTATGATGGATGTCCAGGTATATTGTTTGAATTTAATGATGTGATAAAAAATTAATCCAGATTTAATACAGTGACACTAATGTTTTTGTTTCACTGATTGTATTGCAGGATGCCAACACCAGAGTCCCAGACAAAACTGGTATGTTCTGTATATATTTACTGTATATCTACACATTAAGACATTTGATTTCAATTTGTAATTACAATTACACATCCTCCATTTTCCCCCCTCATATGTTTCCTACAAAGTTCTGAGTCTTATATTCACATTGTTTTTTCTGTTATTGCTCTAAGACGGAGGTGATTTAACTCCTCTCCTCTCCTCTCTCAGCCCCCCCGCCGACCACTGAGTGCCAGCTGGAGGCCACTGGTATGAAGCCTATGCAGGTGCCAGGTTTCCGCCCCGTCTGTGACGAGCGCGGCCTCTACCAGGCCCAGCAGTGCTATCTGGGAGAGTGCTGGTGTGTGAACCCAGCCAACGGGCAAGAGATCCCTGGATCCATGCGCAGTGGACCGGCCAGTTGCCGTACAGCTGTCGTCGCTGGTGAGACAAGATAGCTGGTCACAAAGTCAGATTGAGAATAGATTTTGGTGGCCACTACACTCACTGAAAAACTTCACTAAACTTTTATGTTGTATTTATGTTTTTAGTTAATTTATGTAGTAGTTTAAATCAAAAATCTGTACTTCAGTTAAGTTTTATTTTCTCGTCAGTAAATCATTATGGGACTTTGATTTCATGGAAAATAAGCTGGATTTCACTGTGGCACAAAACAGAAACCTTTTTCACTAGTATCACACATACTTTGTTACAGTTTTGCTTTCCATACTGCACAGTAGACATTTAATGTTATCATTTCAGCTATCATTTCCACCAAGGAGGTTCATTTTTCAGTCCTGCTCGTTTGTTTGTAGCAGGATATCTCAAAAGCTCAGAATTTCAGAGAAATTGGGTTAGTCATGGTCCAAGGAACCATAATTTATTTTTGGTGCAAATCCAAGAATCTTTGTTAAATTATTTATTATCGCAAGATTTTTTACATTTTATTAATTAAATGTTGCACTTAATTGTACAAAACAAACATCTGGCATATGTAATTCCATCATTGTTATTGGATCAGATTTAAAAAATCTATAACATTTCTATTATTGAAATAATGGTTATTTTGGAACCCTGATTTAAGCTACTATGTTGTTGACAGTCAAGTTTCTGTCTTTGTAGGCAGCATGAGCAGAGTGTTGAATCTGCATGATGTTGCTGCCTGATACTGTGGTGAGTACACATATGATGTTCCTCTGATTCACTATGTATGTATTCATATATAAATATCTGTGAGCAGTACTGTATGTAGGATGTGATTATATGCCTTTCTCCACTTAAGACACAGACTTTGAATATTTAAAAACATTTGGAAAGGAACGTTTTGAAAGGGAAATTACTTTATTTTGCTGCTAAAACCTTGAATTAACTGTATTAACTGTATTTTTGTTTCTGTTTCTTGGGTAATTGAAGCTGATGAAATCTCCTCCAGAGACCAGCAATGGTTCAACTCCAAACCAGACTTTGCTACAACTCTGTCAACTTATAATCACCATCATATCTGTAGTGCTTGATAAGCTAATGGTGTTTTATATACTGCTGATAAATTACCAAATTATAACCATTTATGTACTTGCTATCATCTTATTAGTTTATTGCAACTCCTCTGCAACCAATATTATATGGACTTTTGCAATTGATTACATACTGCCATCTTTTTTTTTTTAAATGGCTAGTAAAAGTTAAGGATTTTAAAATAGTTAATTGTTTTGCTGATTTAAATGTTGCTTTATTCAAGTTTTGTCCCATGTCATTTTGCTAAAAAGAACCCATTTTCTATGTTTGGAAGTTAGTAAAGAGCAGTTAATTGGAAAATAACAGAATAGACCAAGGGGCAATTCAATAGAGTGTGGGCAGATGGTAATTATTAATTCATTATTAATATATTTAATATATTTATGTGTAGATTTTGGCAACATGTAAATGAAAACATGATCTGTCCACTGCCCCTTTACATACATTTTTTAAAATAAATATTCAGATAAACAGTGTGGTCACTTGGATTTTGAATGTTTGCCTAAAGTTAAGGGGATGAAACTGTGATTACACATTTGGGAACAATCAGGAACCAGAAATACTTCAGTTTTGAGACAACTGTAAACTGTATTTGACAACAACCCAAATAAAACTCTCACAGACAGTTTCGTGGTTTTCTTTTACAATATCACAATGGAATTCCCAACAGCTGAATACTTCTGCATTGATGAGCAGGAGGGAAAACTAGACAGACGACGAGACACTTACATTAGCCAGTGAATTATAGCACCATCAATGGATCATATTCTATATTACACAGCAAATCAAGTGTTTAAAGAAAAGGTATTACTTAAAAAAAACAAGAGAAGACATGCAAAAACATAATCGACAGGAAATGAAGGAACTGAGAGTATGCAATACAAAGACCGCAACACAATGATTGTCAATAGGCACAAGTTGTTTCTGGGTTCCAGTTACCAAACATACAGTACACATAGTTTTCTAATACATTTTCCAGTCAAAGTAAAAACTAAAATAAGCACAAGTCAAATATGTTTCTTTGTTATGGCTTTTTTGTCTTATAACTGTTATGGGCCTGACTATGTACATAATCACTGTGCGTTAATTTCAATGGCAGCAATACAGCACCTGGGGTAACTAATGTTGCGGTCACGTGAAAACCATCTTAGAGCAGTTTTTATATTGTTTTTATATAAGTTGCAGAAACAAGGTTTTATTTTCTCAAATCTGTGTATATGTATGCTGTAGTGTTTTCATGTAAAAATCAATATCTTTTTTGAAGAATTATATTTTTAATCAGACACTGAAATATAAAACTATTTCAATAATGAATTTGGACAGCACTGTGGCTATTTGTGGGTTTAAATCATAAGTTAACAAAGTTACTGTTAAGTGGACATTTTCAGGTTATCAACCTAAGTGAAATATCTGCCCAGCAAAATGAAAATTTCAAACTCTAATGCATGTCTGCTATATTATCACGTTTGCTACTGTTTAGGTGTTCTGTGCATTAGGTTTTCAGCAACAGCATTGCTTATGGACATAATATTGACATTTATCAATTTTTCTGTTAAAATCTCTCTTCCTCAAAAAGAAAAAACACAGCATGTACAACTCATCAAAACATGATGCAGACTCCACCTTTTAAATAAGAAAATAATGTCAATATATCACTGATTTTTTCTTTGACAGGTTTTGAGATTCATTGATAGCTGCAAGATAAAATAACTTCATACAAGTGCAAAATAACTAGTTTCCAGCATATGAAATAGGCAGCCAAATCCCATTAGGAAAGGCTATTGCACACATGGCATGAAATGATAATGTCAAGTCCAGTCCAGACCAGAGTAGGCACTCTTAATATATATTTTACATAAAATACTTTAAGCTCCAAAGTGCAATTAAAACTACATCTTTAAACAAAACAATTGACTTTGGCGTACATTTTTATTTGATAGCCTAATAACTGTTCTCCAGCTCTTCCAGGATGAAGTCTGAATTACTTTTTTAGCAGTTTGAGGTGGAATATATAGAGAAATATTATATACATTTCTGGGAGTACTTTTCCTTATTTTTGAATGGAGTGTGAGTATTTGGAGTAATTTTCACAATTCTTAAAATCTGTGAAAAGTGTACCTTAAGTTATTTTTCCTTGACTTCTACAGAGATGAGGACTATAATTTAAAAAATAAAATGCTGACCTATAATCACATGAAGGCGTGCGATGTGCCTGCAAACACACATGACGCCACACCACAGACTTTGCTCTGGCACCTGCCAACAATGTGAAAACTAACAAGAACCCTGATGGGTTTTGACAGGTTTTACACTGAAGAGCGCCATGAGATGTGAGGTGAGGCAATTCTTACACGCTCTATCAACCCCTGAGCAAAAGAGTGCAAAGTAGTTAAGGTTGCTATAATTGATTTCAGACCACTAGAGGGCAGAAGACAACAAAGAAGACGACACATTTCTAAAACTCACGTTACATATAGGGGTACCAATCAAGGACAAACCTTGTAAACCACCAAGGCACTGTGTGCAAAGAGTTCCTCTTGTTAAAATAACTCAATACTCTCTATTTGTCTGAACAGCAAAAGAGATGTGGGGTGTTTCTCTCTAGAGAACCTCCTTAAGAAAGGATGTGAAATAGCCAAAACAGCTGGCTTACACATGTAGATATTGGTTGGTGTCATTATGTATCAATAAATCTTCAAAAAGCACATATTGTGGTATCCGGTGGGATAGGGCTGAGGTCAGAAATCAATTATAGCAGCTATAATGATTCTATTGTATAATCATTGACCATACTGGAAAGAAATACTGGGTCTCCTGTGTTTAAATTGACTGAATTGTAATCCTTTCCACGTGCATGTTAATGTGCTCAATTTATTACAAAATGTATTTCAGTCACCCAATCTAAACACTCATGTAGCAAGGGATTCAGATAAATATGCTTCAACTGAATCAAAAAAAGAAACATGAAAAGAATCACTGTTTACCTTACTCCATAAGTTGGCTTTCTACTTTAGAATTTTTCTATTTACTCATCCATTTGGAAGGTGAAAATAATTACTACTGAAATGTTTTTAACTTTTAAAATACATATCTGTTCCCGTATGCAGCTGTACTGGCACCATCTTCTTGTAGACGTCTCTTCCTCCTCACTCCTTTCTTGTTTTCTTACTTTTCCTCCTCTCTTCTCATTTGCTTCCTCCCCTCAGGTTGCGTATGTAGTCTTTCACAGTGTTTTCAATGTTGGGAACAGCGTAATTTTGTGCTGCATAGATTCCTGTACACGCTCCTACGGCAACACCCATCAACGCTGAGGAGCGTAGCCTTGCAACAATGTACCCAGCCAGAAAACCCTTCAGGAAAGGGGAAGCCAGCAGACTACCTCCCTAAGGAGGAGAGCAGAGGAGAGATTAGACCTGGTACTTGGTAGTCTGACCACTGGTTTTATATCTGCATACTAGCAGTTTTCATATATTTTTATAACTGCCTGGCCTGTGAACAAAATGCAAGGCAGAGTAACCTGAGCATGTACATATTAGTGGCTGTGTGAGCCTTACTGGAGGAACCCCAGCTTGTATCTCATCCTCCACCCGTTTCTGAATGTCTTCCAGCTGGTCCTTCAGCTCCACCAGGTCCTTGAGCTGGCTCAGAGGACTCTGCACACACGTGCATGCATACACACAGAGACAAACAAACAACAGGTCAGTGTTGCTGACCAGGGTTTCCTAAAACATAGAGCACATCTAGAAATGGTAAAACATTGTAACATGTATTATGACAATAATGACAAACATAATTATAAAATATACGTGGAAACTGTGTATGCTAGTAATTCTAATGAATTAGAACACAGTAGACCACGTAAAGAACAAATCATTTACATTAACAGAAGGTTAAAATGGTTGCAAATATGGACCATTTATCAACATGTTGCTTCTAGGCTTATATCGCCCCCATATTCCCATCTCTTAATGGAAAACACGAAACAATAATAATAAAGCTCACTTTTAGAGCAACTTGTTCATATTCTGCATGAACCTGATTTTATCATTAAGAACAACAGAGCATATTTATCACATTCTAATGTATTAAGAGGTAATTAATTCACCTACATCAGCTAGCACACACAATACGTTAAAATGTTTTTTTCACAGTCAGCTAACGTTAGGCTAACGTTATGGCTCTTCGCGTTTTTTGTTGTGAACAGTAACGTTACGATGTTATTTTACATTTTGAGATTGTCCAATTGAATTACATATAGGTCACGTTTTCACCGTTTGTTGGTCTCATTAGCAGACAAACTTTTCAAAGTTCTTACCAAGTTAGCTAACGTTAGCGAGCAAGTCGGCTAATTTAGCGTTAGATTAGCAGTAAGCCATTAGTTCATTCTTTCTTTTAACAGCTTGTTATGTTTGATGTGTTCACAGCACTGTAAATCTGTTTAAAAAAACACCCCAATAAATCTAGCGAAATTGTATTCATATAGCAAGTTAAGATAACTAGCCAACCTGACACTTAGCTTAACGCTAACTAAGCTAAGCTAACCAACACCAGATTGATAGCCTGCAAACTGTCTTACGTTACTTCATCAGCTAACGTGAGCAGCTAACGCTAAATGATGATTGTAATAATATAGTAACGCTAAATATCTACAATACAAAGTTAGCACAGAAAGTTGAGGACACCGACCTTGTCATTTGCCATAGTCTTATGTTTTATGTTGAAACCTCTCTCTTCTTCTTTTTCTCGTGGCTTTGTTGAAAATGAACCTTACTGCCCTCCACTGGTTACTCACGGACCCTACCTAAGGTTTTACATTTTCTTCATAATTAGCTATAGCCTAGTAACCTTTAAGGTAGGATAAAAATGAAGAAACTTTAAAAAGAAAGCATAATCACTATCTTGCTCGTAGTACAAAATTATATATTGTATGTGTGGATGTTTCAGGGTTATGATAAATGGATGAGCCTTCAAAGCCTTCATTTCCCACAACCAAAAACCAGCAGGCAGCTCACATGCTCAGAATTACCTCATTAGTGTCTTATCCTTACATCTCCTCTCATGTTGAGGACCTTTAAGTTCCAAGTTCCAATTTAGTGATATAGTATATAGCAAACATAGTACATGAGTTACAGAAATGTATTGCCACCCTCCCCCACATGTTTTGTCAGTATTCCCACCATATTGCAAAATGTCACAGAGCATGCTATTATTGAAGAGACCATATGCTGCATCAAAATGTTAGTGTATATCTCATCTTTATGTTCAAACATTAAATCTACAGTGTAGTTTATACAAGCTGACTGTTTGAGAGGAAGCTGAGAGGAATCAAACCAATTAACTTGGGCTTCTTCGGTACAGGCTGTGCAGTGTGAGCTTTTTACTCACTGGTGCTAGAGAGTCTGCATGAGAGAGCACAGCTGATGAGACACTGGGAGAGGAAGAGAAAAGTGAGGAAGAATTGGAGTGAATAATTAGAGAGACAGAAGGATGAAGTGTCACAGAAGCAATGAGGTGCTCATTAATCAGAGCTGTTAAATGTTGCACTGTTTTGTAACCATCACTGCAACAACTCACAGTCTGAAGAAGGAAGAAGTAGTGATACCGGCGTTTTCCCCCAGAAATAACTTAACACAATTTTAGTGATTCCTTGGACTGAGTTGCATTTAAAAAGTTGTGTGCCTTTCAAGTTAAAATGAACGGGTCATTTTGTGGCAGCATGTATTGAGAGCCTGAATGACAGGTCACAAGTGTGATTCGCAGAGAGACTGTGAAAGTGAGAGCAACTGGCAGAGCTTGAAGTCACAAGAGGCTAGAAAGAGATTGAGAAAGATGGACAGAGGAGGTGTTAGAGACTTAACAGAGAACAAGAGAGTGATTGCCATCCGACAGAGAGATAGGAAGAGAGAGACAGACAGAAACTGCAAGAGAAAACAGCATGTAAAGGTCTCTATACTTCTGACAAGATTAATCTTTTGAAATTAGTCTGAACATAAATGATTACTTCTCAGACGCTACTTGGTGGTTTCTTCTGCAGCACTTTGTTACTCTAGAGGGCCTGAAAGTATTTAGTCCTCACACTCTGCAGGACAGATAGTCCATTAACCTTTCCTTATTCAGGGTTATCGCAGGACCAACCTGATATGGACCACAGTATTTAATAGTCTGTTCAAGCTGGAATAAAACAGTCTTTTGCATTTGCTTTAGCATGAGATGAAACACCGTTCACACACTCCCTGGACCAGCAGGCGTTTAAGAGCTGGGTGGAGCGATGGAGGTAAGGTGTCTCTGATCTTCAAAGCTGTTGATGGTTTAGGGGGGGTTATTGATTTTGGCTGAGGCATATTTGGCTGACTAATCTTTGGATGCCACTGTGAAGGAAAGGTCATTGAAGCTTATGGTGCAGTCAACGCAGTGATGTGCTTTGGGGAAATGTGTATTCATATAACAATGGATTTAACAATGGATTTATGTTTGGACTGCCAGGTTGAGTTGAGAGGAAGGATAACAATCTGCCATAATGTCATAAGACACAACGTGCTTGAATTTTAACTCTCAGATAATCAAAGGGATTCGTATTAATACACCAAGCAGTAATTGCAAGGGTTGTTTGTGCAGATATAGCTATTATAATCCAAAGGATGGTGGAAAGAAAGCCCTGTGCACATCAGTTTCAGGACATAAAGGCAGTTATAATAAGGCAAGAATAATTCAAAATGTACTTTATAATCAGTGCACTGGGTACATCTCACCATCTTCTAAATAGGATTTCTTTTACAGGCAGTAAAGCAGGAAAGCAGGTGTCACAGGACACACTTGTTCAACTGAGACTTTACTGAAAATGGGAGAAGCAAGTGGTTTTAATAAGCAACCTTGAGTGCAATATGAGTTTCAGCGATAAGCACAAAAACTCTATAATTTCAGCTTCAGCAGCAGTAGTTAGATAACTACTTACAAATACTGTACAAAGGCACACTGATTGATCATATTGGATGTCACAAGCTTTCTTAAGAGTTACGAGACATGCAGGTTGCTTCCCACTTTACAAATGATATAACTGTGATAAAATACTAAAAGCATCTAAATGGTTTCACTTCAGCTTGTGTTGTGTTGTCATCAGCACACCCTTTGTGATAGGAATTAGTTTTTTAAATATACACTTACCTGGTCTTGATACTGTAAGCTGTTATATTTATTAGCCTCTGACAAAACAGCTCACTTGTTTCTTAGAGAGGGAGGCACACTGTAAAAAGTAACTTATACCTTAGTAGAAAAATATTTTTGAGTGTGTAAACAAATTGTCCCCTGCTGCCCCTTGAGTCAAAAGCACTGAGTTATAGTTTCATAACCTGTGCCCTGCCTCAGGAGTGTTGCAGCTTCAACAATGTGCTGTTGAATCTGCTGAGTTTGGCTGCACTGCATTGTGTTGTGTTGTCACAGATATGAGGATACCTGTGTATAAATGATGGTGCTTATTGTGTTGTGCTGCACTGCACATGCTTTCTTGCTGTATTGTCTTATTGCTGGTTGAACCTGTTAATGGTAATTTGTGGAAAGATTTAGTTCAGAGATCACTCTGTTCCAATATAGTGTAATGAAAGCTTTTCATCAGACACCTTTGAAGTCTGCCAGAAAATGTGATGCATTTCTCCATAGCATAAAACCTGAAAGCCTTTTAGCGTGCCTCAATGTTTTTTTGGGTTGAGTTGGCCCATGTTCAGTTAAAGTTCCCTCATTAACCTCAGTGTTCAGTATTCAGCCAGCGTTTCCACTGATGGCTACTGATACAATACACTCTGCTAGCAGAGAGAAATGTGATTGGCATGCAACAGGATATATGAATAAGAGGGAACAGGGCTTTGTAGAAGGACCTAGATTGTTTGAGATGTGAGCTCCCTCACAAACGTGCATAACTCAGCATTGTTGAGATGGAAATGAGATGGAAATAATTGAAATATGGATTATTTTTCTCACTGAACAGACAAATGAGTAAAGCTAGGCAATATTTACCTCCCATGTATGGTCAGAGAGATTTTTCCAGACCTTTATGTAAGATAATGGGTTCCCATTTTATGACAGTGGGAAAATTGATCTGATATAAACCACTTTTTTCAGACTGCGTGTAAATTGTAGTCCTTTTACTAAAGAATGACTATTTATATAACCAACAAACAAAACAAAATACGCTACAAGCACATATTCACTTTGAGCATCCAGCAAGTTGTCACGGCACCACTGTGCTCATTGTCTTTCCCCTGTGTTTCTGGTGTTTTTCCCCTCCCTTTTGTGTCCTCTGTGTGTGTGTGTGTGTGTGTGTGTGTGTGTGTGTGTGTGTGTGTGGAGGTTGCTCTGGAGGCGTGGCTATGCTCTTCACAGCTCCTGTGGCATCCGCAATCAGGCCGGCACACCTGCATCCCATCAGTTCATCAGCCAACAGTACTTCTACCCTGGTTTTCCACCTACTCATCGCCAGATCGTTTCTTCAGCCTGTTTGGTAGCAAGCTCTCCGGCCACTGAAATTACCTTAGTTTTTGTCAGTCCATTGTACTCTGCTCTAACGCTGTTCTCCTGTGTCACAGAGCTTTGTCAAGCCTGCCTGCCTGCCACTCAAGCCAGCCACGACCGCCCTCCACCGCGTCCTCCCTGCTCTCTGGCTTCCATGCTACCCTGCTTATACCATTCATCAAATAAATCCAGTTACCTTTGAAACTCTGAACCTGTGTCCCGCACTTGGATCTGTTCTGCCGTCATGTCACACAAGTTGACTTTGCAGTGCTAAGACATGGCTGCAAGTAGATAAGCAGCTGATGCTCCTGTATATTCTCTATCCAAATAAGTAGACTGCTAATCCTTTTACTGTAATATAATCTTCCCTGGTTATTACACTGGCATATATATCTGATATTAAGTGTTTCCGGATTGCAAATTATTTTTTAATTATTTTTAAATGATGTTACTTATTTTTCAGAAAGTATGAATGCACTTTTTCCACCATACCAGCAGATAATAATGATGGTAGTGTTGACTGTTAACTCCATTCAGGAGTCAATGCAGATGCCACGGGAAAATAAACAAACTAACTCATTTTGACAGCACCATAAAACTAAATACCCACATGGCATTATATCTTCCTCTTATATATTTTTAATATGACTGGCACACCAATTATACTGTGTTTCATATAGCCTAATAGACAGACTATCTTTGTGTTGGTATTCAATTGCTGACTGAAAGCATCTCAACAGCAGTGGCTGAGAGTCAACGCATGCAATTAAAATGGATTGTTTCCATTTCAGAGTTAAGGTGCACTGGCTGTTTGCCACTAATGATTTCATCGTTTAGATGCTGTGTGTGTGTGTGTGTACATCATGTATGGGTTATAAGCCAGTTATAAGCCAATTAAAGTTTTTAAGCTCTCTTGCTTCTCTCACAAGCCAAGGTAAAGGAAGAGAGGTGCTGCAGCCTCACTGCGCCACTCTGCTGTCATGTGCCAAGGTGTGTGAGTCTCTCTGTGTGTGTGTGTTTGCCAGCCAGGGATAGCACCTTGTCCACAGGGTCAAAGGAGAGAGCTACACAGCTGAAAAAGGGAGAAAAACTACAGTTTCAGTTGGAAGTGGTGGGAAGAAACAGAGAAAAAAGAGAGAACATGACTGTACATGTGGGCAGTGAAAGACTGTGAAAGAGGGAGAGAATTGACGATATATGAAGGGAAGAATAGAGTGATATAGTGAGAGGGAAGGATGAGTTGAGGGGCTGCAAGGAGGAATGAGAATGATAAAAGAATAGGTATATGTGTGTCTATTTACTCCACCGGTGTCTGTTTTACATAGGGGTATTTCCTTCTTCTATGACGCTGCATCAGCATCACCACAACTCTCTCCGTCCCCTCTGTCTTTCTACCACTTTCTCTGTGTTTCTCTGCCCCTCCCTTCTCCTCTCTCCTCCTCTTCCTCACTCAAGTGCTCCCACATTGGGGATGCCTGAATCGGTGCCTGATCAGAGTCGTCTGAGACCTTGGTCTGCCGAGAGCTGAGCCTAACAGGTCTGTGCTTAGCCAAACCCAGTCCGGTGTAGCTCAGCAAATACTGAAGATCTCATCATGAGAAAGTGAAGCCCTGCTTTCTGGAGGCACACTGGAAGATGGTTTTCCTACAGCCTGTGGACATTTTGCCAGTAGTGGTGAAGACAGGGATCCTCCTATGAACACAGAGGTATGATGACAGTGAAAGATATTTGGTGATGCATTTGTAAAGCTTCAAAGTCAGATCTCATGTTGTGTTTAAGTCCATTTTTGGTGAAAGGAGGTGAGGACAAGACTAATACTGAAAGCTTCGTGATATTTTTTCCATATTCTCAACATCCTGTCAGAGACAACCCACTGGAGCTGAACGCTTGCAGCAAATTGCTTTGGATGAAAAATTCTGCCTTTTGTTGGACAGTTATATGAGTGTATTCATTTTTTCACTATGTACAAAGGAAGCAAAAGGTGCAGTCAAGCTGAATGTACACAATGCATCTCAAATTGGAGGAGTTTTCTTCAGCTATTAACAGGAGATCAACAGTTTATTGATTCTTTTACGAAGACTGAGACACCATTGCACCATCCACCCAACCATCTAGCCATACAGTATGGAGCTACGAGGGACCCGCGGGTCAGTGGGTGGCCCAGGGTCAGGGTACAACATCTCAGGCACCGGGATGCCAGTCAGTTCCATAATAACGGCAGTGCGGCAGCAGGACTACTCAGCCAGCGTCTGGCTTCGCAGGAGGGAAAAACTGGAACATGTAAGTTCTGAACACAGGAGCTGGGGTCTGAGAAACACATGGAAGGAGGCTGAAATGCTGAGACAAAAAGCAGGAAGCTCAAATGTTGGGCCCTGAGTCATTCAGTTAAATGTATACTTATTTGTTTGTGGCAATATTAAATCCTTTATTTAAAGATTAGTGCAATAGGAACAACTGAAAAAGCCAACACTATTTGACAAATATACTACACTAAGTTGTTTTAGCCAAAACATGTTGGTGTGTTGTAATATTTTGTCACATACAAAATGTCAATTTATGCATTTTTTCTCAACTAAAACACTTATAAAATACTTATTTGTGAGTATCCATTGAGGCATGTTCTTCCACACTGATCACAGATTCATTGAAGGATTCAGAACAGTAAAGTTTAAATACTTGGATAAAACAGGAGAGAAGTATGTTGGTAAAAGAATGTTTGGCTTTGGGTGTTTAACTAGGGTGTTGTCAATAATAATAATATCTGAGAGGAAATTGGTTCTGGTGACTGCAATGTTTGAATATTGGACCTAAGGCTGGATTGGTATTAGAAGAAGAAGTAGCCCACATGCAGTATGCAAGAGCTGGAAATCAGAGCTCAGTTTGGAGGCACTACTGGACAAAATAAAATGCTATTTTGGGGTCATAATGTGAAGATAATATTCAGAATTGTATGAAGAGCGGAAACCATTAGCAGAATAATTGATTAATTAATTGACAAATGTAATCAGCAACTATTTCAATCATTTTTCAAGCTAAAAATATAAAATATTTGCTTGTTCCAGTATCTCCAATGTGAGGATTTGCTGCTTCTTTCTGTTTATATCATTGTGAATTGAATATCTTTGGTATTGGACTGTTGGTTGGACAAAACAAGACATTTGAATTTATCACCTTGAAAGTATAATTGTAAATCTTCATTATGGACAAAGAGAATATAATGATAATAATAATTGAGAAAATAATCAAATTAATCGATAGACCTAACTGGACCTAATTGTATGCTTATAAGAAAGTTGGCATACCACGGAGTATATTTGTTGTGTCCCACTCAAACTGTGTTGAGGAACTTCAACTGTAAGCCCTTGTTTGAATACAGCATACAGTGCAAGTTTCTAAATTTTGCATGTTGTGGGAGATCTCCTGTTAGTGCTGGAGGAAAAAGCTGTTTTTCACTTTAGACTGTGCCTTTTTTTTGCTCTCTTTGTGATATTCAACAGTCACTTTTATTTTCTATTACAAAGGAGTTGTAAGGTCCTTAGGAGACCTGCTGCTCGCAGGTAAACAGCATCAGCATTCTACAGAGAGCTTCTAGGTGTAGAGATTTAGCGTCGGGGAAAGGAATGAAAAAGGTGTGTGCTGAATATTTGATGTTGGAGGGGAAACAGTGCCACGTCCAGAGAGCAGCTTTCTAAGCCTGTCTGCATAACTAGGATGATGAATCAGCCTGTCCCCTTCCTGCAGACCTACAGACACAAACACACACATACAGTGCACACAGCCACTTAAATGCACGTACACGCACACACATACTGTAAGTGTGTTTTTGCAGACACCAGACCACACACACAGACAAGCTATTTTTCAGACAAGCCTGCAGCAGTTGCTTAACAGACAAGGAATAGTTGCAGTTTAACTCCACACCAAACCGACCCCCAGACACACACACATACACAGTCTAGGCAATATTTTGCATAAATTATTATGGACAAATGCAAACCCCACGGTCTCTCTGCAATTTGGAAAATCTTTTTGTAAATATTGCCATTAAGTCTGTGTCTTGGTTCTTAAAAGATGCCCAGGATGTGTTGTCAACATCTGACTGGTTAGATTTCTCTCTCTAGTCATGAAAAACCTCATTATTACATCATGGAACAGCTCAGACTTACATTTAACGAAAGAGCAAGAGTTCACCTGCTGACATCGATGATAAATGGGGAGTAAGTAGGAGGAGAATGAGATAAGAAGTTGTGCTTCAGGCACATTGAGTACCGCTGTCAGTGACAGTGTGATTCAAGTTGCAAGTTCAGCATCAACTTGTCAAACTCCGAGTGAGTCATCATGAGTCTACAAAAGCGGCACAGAGCACTTCTAACCTGTATTTATGCCTCTTAAAGCCTAATTTTTGCTTGAATTATTGATGCGTTGCACATTTTCTTTTTAAGGATAACATGAACATGAAACATTTCATGTGAATAGTTGCATTCAGGATTTATGATGGATTTTACAACTGTTGAATTTAGGTCCGCCAAAACAAAATACAGTTACAAAATGTATTTATGAGGATTCTCAAGGTGTCAAATACTGTATGATTGTTCATTACAGAACACTAATCCAACTAATCAGTGAAGTCTGTGAGGCTTTGGGTGTAACTGACAACATCTGTGGGCTCACAACAGCATCAAAGCTAATTAATACCACACGTGAAAATGAATATAACAAACCTTTACTAAAAGTAACTTTTACTCCAGTCAAACATGCTACTAACCTCTCTGACTTCACATGGGTCAAGGGAGAAAGACGTTGAATTATTTAGGCATCAATAAATCAAAAATGGTGGTCTTAGATCATACTGTGAGACAAGTCCTAGAGAAAGGCTGCGTCAAAATCTGACAATGTTAGAAATTTAGGACCAAAATACCACAATGTGACTGTTGCTACGCCATACATTTTACAAACTAACCAATCAGAATATGACACGAATCAATGCAGAATGCTACTGCCAAAAACATATTTACCACAAACTCACTCTATTGGCATTTTATGTTGCCCTCTTGGCCACAATCAGCATCACAATCTCCTCCTCCTCTTTTGAAGTGTTTTGATGCCAGAACTGCAACCAAAGCTTGTGTATTGCTTTGCTACATTTTCAAAACATGAGAGCGGTGCAGATGGATGACACAAGTTGATGACACATCTCTGCTTGCATCTGTTTTCAATTTCTATCGTGGAGCTACCAGGCTTTCATCGCACCATCTGCAAATGCCTCAAAATTGCCTTTGTTAGACTCATCTCACACAGTAATGAACTTGTAAGATTGTTGTTATTGCACCGTCTATAGTCCTTTAAACAGTCAGCAGAGCACCTGCGTTCTGGTGGGACATGCTGATAGAGTTATTGTAGCTACCCATGTGTATTTTCTTTTACTCACCTCTCTTTCCTGTTACATGAACCTATGCTGACTGATTCATTTCAGCTCATGTGCAGTGTGGTTATTGCGGCTGCTTTTCTAAAACTACATAAGTGCATCTTAGTGGATTTAAAACCATTAGGAGCCTGTGGTAAATGGCTGTATGGATACTCCATTATTTTAGTTTGCATTGTTCTGTACCTTGTAGTCACTAATGATAGCTTATATTTCACATGCTTGGTTTCAAATGCACATTGCACTGAGGTAAGTAAATTACCATTTCAAGTTTCTATTGAGGCATTTACTGGATCCAAACTGTGTTCATCGTATGCTCTTAAGATGGACTTAAAGTAGATGAGGCAGCAGCTCACAGCCAGGTTGGGAGGCTAACTCCGGATCAAAGACGGTGAAGTGTCCCAGATGAATTTTAAGGGTTGGCAGCTCAGAGTAGAGCTGGCTCCCCACGCTGATTGCATTTTCAATTTCATGGTGACTGTGCTGATGTATAGCCTCAAGTCTGTGGTAATATTGGTCAAACTACATAGGGCTCTGAGGCTTTCTCTCCTGGATACAAACTGGTCTAAGAGGGTTATTTCATTCATCTCATGCTGTTGGAGACTGAGGATCATGATGATGGAGAGTGTGAAGAAGAGAGTTTAAGACAACCGTTTTCATAGGAACTACAGTGTAGTGAAGAAATAGTCCTTTAAAACTAAAGACTCACTGTAAGTAATGAAATTTACAGGCTTTAATAAAAACACAGTGATGAGTTTTGAAGGAGAGGTAAACTCAATCACACATCTGTTCCCTCGATGATCGTAAAAGATTTCCTATCATCACTTTTAATCCCTACAAATCCCTTTGATAAAGGGCGGTTACTCCATGAAGAAACCACAGCCTCATTAATGCTGCTGTCTTCTGTGGGCATTTCGTCCAAGCTGAACAAAGCTCTGCCCTTCATCCCCATTATCTGGTGAAGACCTTGGGCTTTGTCTCCGCTTTCAAAGCAGCACAGGCCTGACTTTTCCAGTTAAAGATGGACATGTTTTCACACTTTTATATTCCTTTCATTTTTAATTGGTGAGTTTTATCTGACAGTTATTCAGCAGGAGGAATTTACCCACCTCAAACTTTGTGCTGTAACTGTCTCTCAACACTTCAACTCGGACATAAAGCAGCCTCCCCATAAAGCTGCTAGATGGCTTTGATCTCTCAACAAGACGCTCCAGTATCAACGTTTGCTCTTAGACAGAAAAGAAATACATCACTGTCTCATGTTCTCCTGTCAAGCAGACACGTTATCTGTTGCAGTGAAAATGTTCATCTGAAGAGTGTGATTGGTTAATTAAGGGTGTTTTCTCATTCCCATTGGACAGGATGCTCTCTGTGTGGTGGATGGAAGACAGCCAGTGAAAGGAAGCCAGTAAAATGAAAGAGCACACTCTTCAGTGCCCGCAGGGGCTGATTAAAGTTAGCCGAGCTTTCGCATATTAGGATTTTCTTCCTACCCAAGTTACAAGGGTCCTTTTGCAGAAAGTGAGACCAGGAGAGAGAGATGTCTTTATTTCAGCGAGAGGGATACGTTTGTGTGAATGCAGTCAGATTTTATAGTCAGAAACAAATCTAGATATATGTATATGTAGGTGCCTTTGGCCAGAAGCTTACTGTCATCAATCACCCAACCAATTAAAGTTATGCTTGGGGTGTTTGGCTCCCTATTTGACAGCTTGGCTCGAGTTCAGCTTCACTTCACTTCACTTCAGCAGCAACTTAACGTTGTGTCCAGGCTTTTGGTTTTAATTATATAGTTTTCCTCCCTCCCGTCTGTTTGCTGCTAAAAATGTGTCATGCTGCAACTGTTGAAGATCAAACTGATCATTCTCACTGTCCATCTGCACAGTCATCAGCTGAACCAAATCACCAAGTTAATCACATGGATCAACACTCATATCACCCATTCATACAGCTTTTCAGTCATCTTGCGGTTATCTATTTGCCACCCACTACTGCTAGTAAGCCATAATCATCTATGAATTACTGTACTTTGGTCTCTCTTGCTGTATTCAGCTTCGGCATGAATCCATCTGCAGTGAAGAAGTGTTTGTGCAAAGTGACTTGGTCAGAGAATATGGCACACTGACATATGGTTCTCAGATCTTTTACAAAATAAACAAAAGCCATACCATAATGACAAAAAATACTCCTGCTTTCAAAATTGTACCTAAATGAAAACATAGAAGTATTATCAACACAATACACTTAAATATCAAAAGTAAAATGCATGTCTGGTCAAGGTGGAGCTAATTTTAACTGTTTTGTTAACACTTATGTTAACACTTATCACTATCCCCCATTTTGCATTTATAAGCAGTATACACATTTAATTAAACGGTTTATAACATACTATATTGTAGGCTAGTTGTACGCAGCTATAAGAGCAATTGTAACTGCTCCTATGATGACATATTTTATATTATTACAGCTGAGTTTTACTATATTGTCATTCTGTTTATACACCAGCCTCCACTTATGGGTGCACACAGGAGGAGTTGTTGACATATACATTAATAAACCCTTATATCTGCTAACAACTACATTATAGTGTGATATAAAGCATTTATGCAATGTTTACATACTGCTTATAAATGCTAAACATGGGGGGTTATAGTAAAGTGTTGCTACTGTTTTATATAGGTCAGCTGCTGAGTAGCTTAATCTATGTAATAAACTATGTTATATTTAAATCTTCAAAGCACCTACGAAATACATCATTCAGATAAATGTAGCAGAGTAAAATGTACAATATTTGGAATAGAGGTATAAAGTAGCATAATAAAATACTCAAGTGTAACTACCTTAAACTTGTACTAAAGTACTGTTTACGTTCCTCCGCTACACATAAAATACAGAGACAGGTGAAGGAGTTAATGAATTACTACAGTATACATATATATATATATATATATATATATATATATATATACAGTATATACATAACGATGAAATATCACGCTATTTGTTGTCTGTTGTCGTCATGGTGACACTATGATGGCCTACAGTAAAGTGAGTGGCTTTAGGTTAAATCATCTTCTGGTGTATAAGCAATTTGTTTAGTTAAAATCAGATTATAACATGTTATTGTTAATCATGTTATCCAGAGAGGCTTAATGAAAGATCAGTGTATAAAATGCACCGTATACTGTATATCCAAACAATCATTCATAGTGCAGTGATTGGGTTTACACCATTTAGACCTTAAGAGCAGTAGAGGGAGCTACTGCCTCATAGGAAAAATAGAGATAAAGATTGTGACTGCATTTTGTGCATGTACTAGTTTTTGTGTGTCTCTGTGCACACATATGTCTGCATGTGTGCAGGTGTGTGTTATACATACTGTACCATGATAATGAACAGTTTCAACACCAACTAACTGAATGACTCTCGAGGAACAAAGGGTGTGAAGTATGCTGGCTGTCATTTTCCCATATGGGAGCTTTTAAATCTCCCTCGTCTCATTTACTTTAATTGGCTGATTTTTTTTTTCTTTGATGGGTTTCTTTACTGTGTGGCATCTCAGACTCCAGACATGTTACCTCTCTCTCTTTGCACACACACACACACACACACACACACACACACACACACAAACACATGCCGAGACAGATTAATGGTGAAAATCCACTGGAAGCCATACCCATGCTATTTCATGAGGTGAACTAATTAGGCAATTAGCTGAAACTCATTAGAGTCAGACACAGTCTTTGGGAAAGACAAGTTATTTTTGTTGAAAAAGGGTTATATGAGTGTGACTGCGGGGTGCTCACTGATTTGAGAAATCCATATGTCATCGAAATGGTATTTAGACCTGGCAAATATATCTAAACGCTTCCAGCATTGAGCTCAGAACAGAGGTTAAATAGAAATTTTTCATGTTGGCATTTCATAATCCAATTAAATATTCCCTTCAGCCCTCTCTGGTATCTTGTTTTGTAGAAATGTTTTGTATTGAATTTCACAGGCAAACAATTCACTGCTAATAGTTAATAATATTGGAAGCTTATTGCACTCTCACTGTTCAGAAATGTTTAATAAAGCGGATGAAGCAGAGCTACGGAGTGCATTGAAGTGCAATATCTTTGTATGTGCTGGGAGGGATCTTTTCATGGTTAATCACTTGATGTCTTTATTGCAGAGTCTCTTATTTAACATCTGTGTGTATCTGGTTTCAAAGTGTGTGCTGACCGTGTGATGACTCATGAAAAGAGACTCATTGCTTCAGAGCAGTCAGGTCAGGGAGTCCTTCTGATGCAAGATTACTTCCTGTCCGCAGGGAGTCTAATTTATTTTTACACAATATCTCTGATGTTTTAATTGAGAGGAAACTATAATAAATAAACGGGTAGGAGGAGCTCAGTGATGCTTTGACTAGAGATATAGATGAGAGACTCTTAGTGCTCTGGTGATCAAACCTTTTGGTTATGTGGTAGTTTCCCTAATCACCCTGCAAACTACCCTTCTGACTGCAGGTGACTCTGGACAAATTCATCTTGAAATCATTCAAATGTATAAGCTAAAATTAGGAGTTTAGTAGACACTTCTGTTGTAGACTAGCAATAGGTCGACATTTTGGGAAATAGGCTTATTTGCTTTCTTGCCGAGAGCTAGATGAGAAGATCGACACAACTCTCACGCCTGTGTCATTGAGAAAGACACCGAACCCCAAATTGCTCCCAATGGTTGGACCAGCACCTTGCATGGTAGCTCTACTGACATCGGTGTGTGAGTGTGTTGGTGAATGCCAGGCAAATTGTGAAGCGCTTTGGATAAAAGCACTGCATAAATGCAGTCCCTTCACCATTTGTTTATTCAGAGGATGAATTTACTGACAGTATTTGTCCCCACTTCCTCAAGCTGTGTATCTCCGTTGGTTCACGCAAGTTCATGGGCAGCTGAGGAGATGAGGAGTTAAATCTTGATATGTTTTATGTACAGTATACATTATATGCAAGAAAAAGAGAGCAAGAGAAAGCATGAAAAAGTCTTAGGCAACTTTGCAAGTTGTGCATCTGCTCCATCACTCTAATTAGAGTCTGTCTCTTGTCGTCACACCCCTGAGATCCTGCAGTAAAATGATTTTAAAGTCACTGGTGTATTTACGGCAACAAATCACCATCTGTTGTGTTTGTACAAAGAGGTGAAATCACATCAAGCAGCTGACGTTGTTTGTTGGTGCAACTCTTTTCCAGGCTGTCACTTTCTGACAGTAAATCCCACAGCAACAGTGATTTGTTCATGTCCACATCAATTGTGAAAATCAGATAGACATGAACGTAATTATATGAATATTCAATGAATCAACCAGACTCCCTGGAAGTTCAGGGTTTATCCTCTTTGTAGTTCCTCTTTTTTGTTTCAGCCTAAACTGTAAATAGGAACAAGAGTATATAACCTTGTTTATGTACATAACCTCTACAATAATATTGTAACACTATGAGGTAACATCATGCTCAAGATGGAAACTCTACCCAACAAACTGGCATACAAAACCAGCATTACCTCAAAATACAGGCTAGCTTTTTAGCTACTAACTAGCTACTTGGACTTCCCCTGGCCTTTTTGCTGTGAGTGCCAAAAGTGTGTCTTTAGGGCAAAATAAACCCTTAAAATAACCTTAAACCTGTGTGTGATAGAGGTGTCCCTGTAGAGAGTCTATGTACGCCAACCTTATGAAAGAAATGTTCCAATACATTTATTTATCAAACATTTATTGCGAACATTTCTGGAGCTTCACAGCTTCAGTTATCACAAAATGTAAAGATGTGGATTTGGTGAATACTGCACAAAGACATCCATTTAGAGTAGAGCAGGTAGCTGAAGGGTAAAACGACACACATCAGCAGGCTGCCTTGCTTCTAACAGTGCTAGCTGACACTGACCAGAGGGAGGCAGCAGCTTGACCCTTCATGAAGCCCAGCATCTGACGGCAAACCACCACCTGCCTGAGGACATGGCAAAGGAATGCTGGAGCTGATACCTGAAGACTGGCTGTGAAATGACCCAAGCCAGTTGTTTTTACACACACACACCAAACTGTCAATATAAGACAGGGCCAAGCCGAGTGTTGTTTGTTTGTCGAAACTCACAGTTCTGCAGTGCAATATAATAAGTAACGGTAGTGACGCCTGTGACAAATACAAGCACAGTCTTGTCTTTTTAGTGTGTAGAGAAACTGACACATCCTACACTTGGAAATATCAGAATGTCTTACATATAACACAGATCATATCAAATCCAAAGCCACAGATTTCTGTTCATACTGTGTATCTGTAAAATAGGCACTATAGTGAAAGCTCCTACTTAGAAGTTTGCATGAAGATGTTCTTGTGTCTTAAATGCATCTATTTTTTTTTTTTTGTATCTTTATTTATAGTCAGTTCTTTGCTACTGTAATGACCCAGTATTCCCTCAGGGATGAAAACGCCTCTGATGTAGAGCACAAAGACACACGCAGAGAGAGAAGTTTCAGCGTTCAGAGGCAGCCACAGCAGGTAGAAATGCTGCTGAACAAATTAATCAGCCTCAGAGAAGTGATCGACTATTGATCTGGCCTACAGCTTATATAGATCCCTTAGAGGTTCTAAATGTGACATGTAGATACATATTATACATTAGACAAGCATGGATGAGCTCATTGCTTTAGGATCGAAGTCTCTTAGATTTATGCTTTTGAATCCACCTTTTGGCTGAGTTAGGATAGTCTAAGTGGATGTTTTCAATGACTATGTTCCTGTCACTTACTGCTGAAATAAACAAGAAGAATAACCCATAATACAGATGAGCAGTTCCACCAATGCGCAAGTACAACAATCTTAAACCTTGAGTAAAGTGTATGTTACATTACATTAATTAATTAACACTGACACAGTAGCTTCTCTTCTGTACTGCTCTGTACTCTGTTCTGTGCTGCTCTGTTCGCATTATTGCTGGCTTCATATAGCTTCTGAAGCTTCTGAGTTATGAGAGTCCATTTTGCATTTACACTAGTGATTTAAACAGCTCTTACAAATGATGACTGACTGATTTCAGGTCTAAAAGGTTATACTTCTACTAACCCCCAGGCTATCTCAGAATTTAGACTTGTATTTCCATGATACATCGACATTGGCTGACAACTGACTGACAAAAAATGAAGTAGAGTAAGC
Organism: Macquaria ambigua; assembly: GCA_008360985.2. Lineage (NCBI taxonomy): Eukaryota > Metazoa > Chordata > Actinopteri > Centrarchiformes > Percichthyidae > Macquaria > Macquaria ambigua. The sequence continues at coordinate 308,836 of VMKM01000294.1, forward strand.
AATGGGAAGGCCATTATTATAGAGAGAACCTCTATTCATTCAATCCAAGCCTGTTTCTCTTCTCTCCTCTCCTTTATACCTACTGTATTGTAATGAGCACTGACATGTGAAGTGTGATAGCACCCTCTGTTGGCCATTCTGTGCCAGTACGCAGCTGCAGGGCAGACTGACTTTAAAAGATTTACTATCCCTACTCTGCATGTGAACAGGAGCTGCATTGCATTTCAATGTGCGGCCAATATTGCCACTGCACACTGAAACGTGTGAAGTTCACCTCTGAGAATCGCTTCATGATATTTGCGCTCACACTGAGATTCACTCTTGAACAGCATGCAGCATCTCCTTCTGTACCCTACAGCTTCATGGCTCAGTCGCAAATAGGAACAGGAAATAGGATGCATTAGTGTGTGTGTGTGTGTGTGTGTGTGTGTGTGCCCTGAGTTATTGCACACTTGCTGACTGCATTACATGTGGTCAAACAGAGTACAGGAGAATAAAACAAAATAGTGAATAAGGATGGAGATGTAGGGTGATATAATACTTTGTAATACTTTTTACCTGTATGTGAGTTCTTACTGTGCCTCTGCATCAATAAGACATGTTCCTGCACATTTATCGTATTTCTGATTCAATACCTGAACAAAAGTGACAAGTATTGAAAAGAATAGGTGTGCATAATGTGTGTTTTTAATCACATTAAGCGAGCGCAAGGGCAGCTCACTACCATGCACAGTATAGGGTGAGAGGAGACAAAGCAAGACGGGCGAATGGATGGACAGTGATAAAAAGAGGAAATCCAGACCATGTATTTATTCTCCCTCCCCTCCCTCTTTCTGTGTCTATATGGGAGAACAGAGAAATGTGAGCTTTCTATTAGAGAGAGAGGGTGGGGAGATAGAGGGAGGGAGAGAGAGGGAGAGTTAGAAGGAGGTGGGCGAACACATGATACGGTGAGACGAGAGGAGAGGAGGAAAGTGAGACAGAGAGGAGAAGGGAGGACAGGAAACACAGAAGAGAGGAGAGCCATATGATAGATAGATAGATAGATAGATAGATAGATGGATAGATAGATAGATAGATAGATAGATAGATAGATAGATAGATAGATAGATAGATAGATAGATAGATAGATAGATAGATAGATAGATAGATAGATAGATAGATAGATAGATAGAGTTTTCATTCATATAACAGGCAGGAGAGGAGAGTAGGGAGGAGCAGCACTTTCCCTCTCCGACACACACTCATCTCACACACATACACGTGCATTTACAAACACCAACACTTACATTTTTGCTGCGGAGAGGGACGACTCCCCTCCCCTGTGACTTCAGGGGGAAGAGGGGAAGCGACAGCTTTTATAGCTCATCACACACACACACACACACACACACACACACACACTTTGTATTTCTCTCATCACACACACCCAGAAAAGCACATGTTTTAAAGTGGACTAGCGACAGAGGGATGCGTCATGAAGGTGAGCTCTCCTTACTATAAATTTGTTTATTTTTTGTGTGTGTGTGAGAGTGTGTGTGATGTTACTGGGCTCTCAACCAAAAGCATGTTTGTGAATTGGTTTCATTAATTTTTTTCTGTCTTACTTTCATTACTTTGACTATCTATCTATCTATCTATCTATCTATCTATCTATCTATCTATCTATCTATCTATCTATCTATCTATCTATCTATCTATCTATCTATCTATCTATCTATCTATCTATCTATCTATCTATCTATCTATCTATCTTCTTACCTAATGGTCTTGAACTGAGAATAATGTGCTCTCGACCTGTGTGCTGTAGATGAGAAAGTGATCATGTTTCTCACTGGAAGTGTCAGGTGTTCTGACTGTTCTTTGGCAGCAAGTGCTTCACACCCAAGTGGCTTTTTAACTACGAGTGTGTATGTGTGTGTGTGCAGAGAGGGAGTGTTGAATATAGTGTAGGATTCGAGGACAGTTGTGTTGGTGGTGTTGTCTCTACTTTTATCTGTTAAACTGATGTTTATATGATGGGAAGTAGATTAACTATCTTCATGTGTGTCCCTGTATGCATGCCCATGCAGACTTGAGTAAATCTAGAAGAAGGTGCTGATATTGACTTGGTTGTGTGAATATTTCATTCAGTGGCTAACGTAGCAACACTGCCTCAGTGCAGCATCACAGCTCCTTTACTGTAATACCTGTGGAACCTGTAAAGTGCGTCTCTGACGCTGAGCAGAGCCAGCAAGGCTTTTAATGAGAGATATGATTTTGTTTTTCTTTTTGTTTATTTGGTAGTGGGATAGAAATGAGTTCAGAGCTGTCTTTCATTTATTTATATATTTTGTCAATGTAATTTCTACCTTTCTGTGTAATGTAAAAATAAGATGGTTGGTGTATGTATGTATGTGGTTATACTATGTAATGTTGCTGCACCTATGCAGTGTGTATTATTAAAGGATGTAGTAAAAGCAATACAAATCTTATCATGCTAAAATGTAAGGGCTGTGGATACACACTCTGGATATGACTTTGATATGTCAAAGGGATAATTTTTTTTCAGTCAGACAAAGTAATGGATGCCTTTTTTATATTTCAACATGTCATTTGAATGTCTGTTGGATGATGAGATTAACCAAATTGTTTTGGGTATCAAGTATCAACTGCACATAAAGATAGGGGAAAACATCCACCTTTGAATTTCTTCACAGAAGCATGGCTAGTCAACTAAATACACACATTGATCAGTGTTTGCTTACATGCTCAAACAGCCACAGGAGCTGAAACTGTAGTAAAAGAAATGCTAATGTAAGGTTTATGTCTACAAAGTATAACCCTCACCATTGATATAGGTGCATTTCCCTATATTTAGAAGATTTGATCCCAAACACATTCAGTAATTAGTTTATGAAAAGTAATCAGAGCTACAACAGTAAATCGACTGATATTAGCTTATTGCAAATATTGTATAGTATAGAAATGTAATTTCTAGGAGACATTGTTGCGATATTGGGGTATATGTTGGCTGATAATTAGCAAGATATTGCTGTACAGAAATGCCAAAATATGTTTGAGGTTATTTAGAAGAGATCACTGACAAGAAGTAAAATCCAGCATGCCTTACAAATTAAATGCAGAAGCACACAGAAAGTATCTATGAATTTGTGTCACTTGCTGGAGGAGGACAATCAGACTGAGCTCGTCCAGTCTCACTTCACTGTGAACTGAACAGCTCTCATGGGCTGTTTTAGAATGAATCACTGATCAGTGAACGATACGGGACTCAGACCCATGCAGATATCGGGCAGTAAATATTACTGTAATCACGTTTTACTGTCATTTTATCCAGTGTGTGGTGTGCCTTGAGATAATCTTGGACAACTATAAATCAGACTGTAGACCTTTATAGCTACTTTCCCTTTACCATTACTCCTTCTTTCCTTCTGTCTTCCCCTCTAATTTTTAACTCTGTCTCTGTCTCTCTCTGTCTCCTGGTCCCATCAGTCTTTCACCGTGAAAGCACAGAGCACTGCCTGACAAGTGACTGCTGGGCCAAAATGGGCTGGCCAAGTCTGACCTATACTACACTCAAACTATCTGTGGGGAGGAGGGGAGAGAAGAGGGGAGGTAGTGATGGAAATGGAGAGAGATCAAAAAAGGCAGAGTAGGAGGGGTGGTGCTGTGAAGAAGAGAAGAGAAGGACGTGGATTACAGAGAGAAAAAGTGGCGTGGCAGGGAGAAAAGAGTCTTTCGTAATTCTGCTCACCGACAGCATCAATATGCTGGGTACACAGACACACACTCCCACATCAGTGCACACACACACACAGAAGCATGCAGGCACACACACAAACAGAAGCCAGAAGCCATCAGGCCATGGTGCTAAGCGCCAGCAGACAGTAGAGCCTAAAACACCTGAAATGGTATCCATAGCAACCAAACTACTGGCTCCTGCATGTTAGTCAAAAACAGTGGGACAGATCCAGAGTCGGTGCATTCACTGTGTGTGATATTTCACACATTCAGGCCAGAGCTCGCTTCCTGAAGAGGCTAGTTCACATTGAAGGTTAGAGTTTGGATTAGCTGAAGTTCTGAGTTAAAGCAGTCTGACTCAGTGCATGATGTCTGCAGAGACTGTTGTGTTATACTTCCCTCTACTCTCCCTCTCTGGCATTATCTGTTGCCATTCTCAATGAGAAACAACAAGTGGTAGACCCAGATACCAAACTGTACTCTAACGATGGAAAACCTTGACAAATATTTGAATTGTGCATAAAGGAGCAAGTGATGTAATTCTAGTACAAAGCTCTCATATTCCAGCACAGGATTTATTCCTAAAACCACGACTGCCTTCAGCCAATCAGCTTTATTATCTTTTGCATTTGCTGGGCTGGTTTATTTTGATGCAGATCCAGATTTGGATGCAAATTAATTTTCTGTTATCAAATTACTGCAACAAATTTGGAGGATTGTGCAGCTTTTGCAGAAGTATTGTGGTCTGTGGTGAGTACTTACTAGTATTGCTGTATTACTGCATTTATTCGAATGTTGTTTCTAATGTTTATACATGTGGTGATGTACATGTTTATTACTGCACTATAGTGGTATATGTGTGGATTGTGCTTATGTAGGTACCTCGTCTTTGAATGTATGGTTATAACGCACTTTCAAAATTCATTATACAAATGTAGATATGTTTGTTCAATCTGCCCTGTGGACTGATTCTCCTATAATGTCTTCCTGATCCTGTCAAGGACAGCGCTCAGACTGCTACCTGTATGCTGAGAGTCAGAGAGACTTGGCGGGCTCTCAGCGTTGCTGCACTGTGGAAGAATGCCTCACATTATCACATGAGCTCTGCTGGAAGAAAAGGGAGAAAAGGCTGAAAAAATAAAAATGCACTATGCAGTCGATGCCTATAGAACGGTGGTTTGTGCTGTCTTGTCTGTCACTCTGAGATATTCTGATGATGATATTCTGTCACAGTAACATTTCAGCAGTATGATGCAGAACAGCATGATTTATTTGTTCTGTAGCCAGGCGCAAGCCATTGACAAGCTTTGCAAAGGAATAATGTAAAATCCTTGAACCAAAGTGAACTCTGATCTCGACTTGAACACGCATTGAAATTAGTTTTCGTTATAACCTGAGGAGTTTTTGTGACATTCATTCTCTGCACCTCCTTTTAATTCAAGCTGATACATATTTCAGCTGATAGGCCTATATGAATTTGTCTGGGGCATACTGACAAAACTATTAATGTTATTACAGTAATTATACCTGTGGTTTTCCTGCTATGACAAGTCAAAATGTCTGCAGTGAAAAAGGTCTATTATTCCTATTGAAACCACCATATGGTTAAGACACAGTGTGGTTAAGTTTAGGAAACTAAAACCACTTGGCTAAGTTAAGGAAATTTTTTTCCTAATTGTTACATTTTTTTTTAAATCCATCACACAAACTGGGCCTCTCATGTGTGAAAGACTAATGCACTGTACACTCATCCACCACCTCGACCACATCATTACTTTTTGCTGTGCTATAAAAACATCACACTCCTGTTAGTCAGAAATTTCTGTTGCACTCTCGTCTCTGTGTCGTCTGAGAGCAGGCAACTGCCACTTGACATTAACAGTGGAAGCCCCAACCTGTGTGTGTGTGTGTGTGTGTGTGTGTGTAAGATTAAATATGCCTGTGTGGGTTAAAAGCAAAAATACTTGGTGGTTTGATGCCGTATACCACAAGCCACCAGCTGCCACATATTTCTGGAACTAGCGGCTTTGTCCTCTTTTCTACTGATCGGACACACTTACTCACACACACACACACACACACACACAAACACTCTTCCTGAAGCCACTGATTCTGCACTGTGGACAGACACATTATCCATCATCCTCTGCTAACAAGGGTTTAACCAGGCAAAACAAATGACACCTCTCGGAACATTACAAGATCTTAGCAGAGAAGGCACAGTCTGATTTATCAAAGCATTAATTATGGATGGACCTTCATTACATCAGATGCGTAGGAGAGGAGAGGAGAGGATGTTGACTCTTTCTTGGTCAGTGCTCATCAGAGATTCACTCTTTGTGCTTTCTTTGATTAAATGACTCGATTAATTAATTTTTACAGAGCGTAATATGTTTACATCTCTACTCCATACACATTTTTTTTTTTTGTGTATTGATATGCATTAACTTGATAGTTTTGAGACAAGCATGAGCCAGATTAAATTTCACTACAGTAATAATACATCAGTATAATTTTACAGCTGTATAGCTGTTGTCTGTGTGACAGATGGGATGGTTGTAAAACCAGTGGTATACATTTTTCACAGCTGTAAACTCAGCATCTACTTAGAGTCGGGCATGTGAGTGTTTGTCCTTGATGTCCGGTGTGTACAGGCTCTTCAGTCGCATTCATGTCTCTGATAGTTAAGTGTTTCATACAACAAAAGTGTGAGAGCTCATCTATTTCATGACTGTGACCGCTTCACTCTGCATCAATTCTCATTAAGCTGCTGCCACTGTGCAATAAACAGCTACATTCACTTCATTTAAATTAACTATAGGGAGACAACATGCAGAGAGATGATCAATTTGTCAAAAAAGACGTAGTGTTTTCTTGAAGAGAGAGTGCCTTGGAGTTTTTATGTATGTGTCCAAATAGCACCTCAAACAAACTAATTTTGAGTCCAGGAAGCGCTCCTACCCAAACAGTTTTTGACCCAGTTGATTTTGTCTAACTCAGACTGCTGAAGCCTCATGCTAACTTCAGAGACTTACAGACTTTAAAAAAATGTCAACTTATCTGTTAAGGTTGGCTCTGTTCCATTTAGGTGCTCCAGTTTCAGGGCCGTGGTATTGTGCATGTTGCCTCAAAGATATGGCTTACTGGGCCACTTGAATGGAATTAAGCCATTGTTACTGTTACACCTGTGTTTTAGTCTAAAGTCTAAATGTTCCCTCGTATTACAGTGTTTACAGTCAGAGTGACACATTTGCTTATGTATCATGACAGTAGGTAACTAAGAAACTGTTATTCATATTAGTGGTAAAAAGAGCAATTTTCACCCTTTAAATTCAGTAATGTTCAACATGAGTAGTCTTTTACCAAAGTTTGATTTTCTAATGTTTGTTGCAGCACTGCCAGATTCTTCCTTGTACAGGTAATTTCTGAAAAAAAAAATTAAAAGAAATGAATGACCTTATCTTTGTCTCCCAAGGGCAGGGCAATTTTACATACCGTTAAAAACAAACTTGTACTTTTTAACTGACCCCATCTGGATGGGGCTCAGCAGGACTGCGGATGATGTGCAGGAAGTAAAGTTTTTTGTGGCAGTGTTATTATATCGCAGAAAAGTCTAGACTCAGTGATTTTAAAGTTATCTCTCTGTCCTGGTGCTAACTCTGCCACTAAACTTCTTGTCGTGCCAGCTCATTACTGTGAGCATCAGCATCCCTGGTACCTGCATGAGGGAAAGAAGGCACCGAAGGCTGACAGACTGTCAGGGCCATAGGCTACACACAATAAAATTCATCCACTCCGCTCAAGGTAAAATGCAGCGTCAAGCAAAAGCAACTGTATCAATGACGAACAGATTAACAAGACTAAGAGTCTACTGCCATGCTGGCACCTCTGTCAGGCTGTACTTTGAGCAGCTTTGAGCCAAATGCTTATATTAGCAAACTAACATGCTCACAATTACAATGCTAACATGCTGATGTTTAGCAGGTATAATGTTTGCCATGTTCTCCATAGTAGTTTAATGTGTTAGCATGCTAACATTTGCTAATTAGCACTAAACACAAAGTACAACTGAGGCTGATGTCATTAGTTTTGCAGCGACTTGGTAATTAACTAATGTATTGGACAAATTGAAATTTTGACTCGATGATGGCACTAGATGAAAAGTTAAGGGATCACCAAAGTTATTACAATTCATCCTGAGGGGAACATGAATGTCTGTACCAAATTTCATGGCAATCCATCCAATAATTGTTGAAATATTTCACTAAAACCCAAACATGTCAGCCTTATGGTGGCACTAGAGAAAAAAGTTATAGGATAACCGAAGTCAGTAGGCTTCATCCTCTTGAGACCATATATGTCTACAAATTTTCAGTCTGGACCAAAGTGGTGGACAAATCTGACCGACTGATCCCTAGAGCCATGCCGCTAGTGTGGCTAAAAGTCATCAGAAAAACTAAACAGTGATGATGACTTGATGTCAAAAGGTCTGTTTTTTAATCTGAGAGGCATTTGGAACTTCTTAATCCTTTCACATACACACACACACACACACACAAATGGAGGGTTGGCTGGCAGCACTACACAGACACCAGACATATACTGTAAGCCACTCATACCTGGACCAATAAACACACACGCATTGTTCCTGTCAGCTGACACATTGTCAAAGAGCTGCTGCAGGGTTTAAACTTGTGTAAGAAAGACACACACGTATAACTGTATTGTAACTGCACACACACACAAACACCAAAAAGCACAGACACACACAGACAAAAAAAACTGCTGTACTTCACAAAGTTCTGCATCGTGAAAAGTTGTAGGGGCTTCAAGTCTCTGAAAAAGGTCATAGAGAAGAGTTGTTGCTCAGCTCTATTTTAGCTGCACTGCAGATATTGTGCCGAAGCCCCTTCTGGAGAACAGTTCATCTCTCTGTCCCCAAGGTGATAACTTTATTCGGCAATAAAAAACAACTCTGACTTTGACGCAGGAAAAAAGAAAGAAGGAGTTTTGGTCCTGAATTACTGTAGTTGTGCTGGGTATGCTTGTTTCCATGTTTATTTGTGAATGCATCTGAATGGAGAGTTTTTGTTATCACACAGACATCTTTCTCATCAGCTTCTACAAATTTCTAAACAGTTCCTTAAAAATTCAAATACAGGATTGCATTGATAATTTGTTGGCTGATAACATCCTCACTCAGCCATCAAAAGCCCGGTCGAATTAAACAAGAGGAGACAGGGAACTGAGCCCCTATTGTGAATCGATTCATGACAGTCTCTCTCTCTCTCTCTCTCTCTCTCTCTCTCTGTTTTTCTTTGCTCCCTGCCATCGTGGTAATTTAGCCGAGGCCTGTGGCTTGTCAAGGGATCAAGCCCAAGCAGCTCTACTGGCAGAGCTTTAATGAAACACTTTTGCCCCACAAAGGATGTGTGTGCTTGAGTGGGTATGTGTGTGTGTATGGGTACTCAGTAAACCATCCTCTCTGTCTATATACACCAGCTGAGCCAGTGTAATTGTACTTCCTGCTGATTCCACCACAAACACATGGAGTCACACACACAACACATGCACAAGCAGTGAAGTGTAGTTGGTAGTGACGTGACCGATGGCAATAGGATACAGTCGCTATTATGGATATGCAGAGGAGAGCAGTGGCAGGAAACGCCATCGGATGGTCGGAAGCGTGGAGAAAAATGCAGGGGTCTGCAAAAACATCTACTTTTTAGTAAGATGAGAGTGCAGTGATAGCTAGAGTACTGTAGTCGACAAAAAGCACATATCTCACGTATCGCTACACCAGCAGGAGTATATTGTAAGAGTGATTTCATGATTATATTATTGGTAGTCTGGAGTATCAGTTCTGTTTAGAAATTATAGACATTGTAAATGAGGAGGGTTTAAATGTGCGCTCAGAGGTTTGTGTGTTTGTAGGAGTTTGTGTTTGTGTTTGTGTTTGTGTATGTGTGTGTGTGTGTGTGTGTGTGTGTGGTTGGGGGGAATTGGGTTGGCAGAGTTGGCTCTGCAGAATCGTAATAATAATAATCATAATAAACTTAATTTGTACAGAAGATACAAAGTGCTCTTCAAGGAAAAGATAACAGAATAAAAAGCAAGTGTGAGTGGAATCATCAAACTCCGGGACAATAAAATACTGTTAAAAGTAGATAAAATACATGAAATGGCAAAAGTGGAGATAAAACCAGATGAAACATATTAAATACTTACAAAGGCTGTCTTATCATGAAAGAATGTGTGTGTGTATGTGTGGTGGAGCAAATAGGGTGGGCACAATCGACTGCAGAAAACAAATAGTGCAACTGTGCAATCAGCTATTACACAACACAGTTAATGGAAAGTTTGCACTTTGCACAAACCTCATGATGGACGTTGAGTGGAGATTTGGCCTGTACGCAAACATCTTAATAACATTCAGGCAGGATTGAATATTGTCTAATGCACGCCTGGTGGGCAGGTGCACAGAAAAATAAAGGCATGCAAAAGGAAGTGGTTAACTCCTGCTCACTGCTCATAGACTTTTGTAAACTCAAAACATCTTCATACTCAAGTCACAGACTGCAACAGCCAATAAAAAAAAGAGTCAAATCACAAACAGCTCCAATAATTGATAAAATAGATATCAATTATTGGATATCAAAATCAGTTATTGCAGGTTTAAGAAAGTATTAAGCATACAGCCTAATGTTAGGAAATCAGGCAGAAAACCAATAACCAAAGTCTGCAGTGAGTGCAGGTCAGTTCAGTAACGTTATAATCAAAAGTGAATATGCAAATAATGTTGATTGGAAAGGGCTGAGTGAAAGGAGCAACAGAGGGCTGACTGGGTGTGTTAACGGTGGGCTCAGGTCTCATCATGGTCAGAAGGGATCTCATGTTAATTTAATGGGAATATAATGGGACTTATAGATCTAATATAGATAATAATTGATTTTGACAGCCCGGCTGGGATCAATGGGAACAGCTGCTTTGCAAGGTGGGGAACATGAAGAGAGAGAGTGAGAGAGAGTGAGAGAAAGTAGATGGAGTGCATGATAGTGGCTGAGATACTGTTGTAACCGCTGTAGAAGGGGATCAACACTCTTGAAGAAGGCCTGAGGGTGATATACAGTAACATAGTGCAGCTTCTTTGCCAGACTTTTGGTTACTGGTGGCAGGAGTGTGGACCTAATGTAGAAACCGAGACTTAACTGGTAGTGTAACAAGACATTTTTGAAGTTCAGAGATTAAATAAACAGGTTTCAAGTTGGCAGTGGGCAGGCAGTCAGACCAGATAAACAATATACGGAAACTAAGAGTCTACAGCCATGCTAGCATCTCTGTGAAGCGGTATTAAAGCACAGTGGTGCTTTGAGCACAGCACGCTATGTGTTCTGTCTTTTTTTCTATGAGTTGTAACCTTAAATTCATCATCTTGTCATGCTTTGATCCTTTCTTCATGAGTCACTATCATGACTTCTCCCTGGCTTTCTCTCCGACCTCTGTCCGTCTTTCCTGTCTCACACACACAAACACTTGCGGCATTTTAGGAGTGTTTACCATCCTTTGCAGGTCAGCTTCAAGGCCAGCACTGGCATTTATCTTATCTTCAGAGGTGGACACTGCCCTTTCTCTGTTAAGCCAGTTATTGAAAAGATCAACCACAAGCTATGGTGAGGGAGGGACAGACGGCATTGCCTCAGATGACTGGCCTTCAAAAGATGATGCGTGTCTGTCTTGAGTGTTTGAATGTTAGTAGTTGTGCTTTTTAAAATGCAGAAAATGTTGTCTTAAACTTTTCTCTCTCCTTTTAATAGAAATGCTATGAGAACTCATCTGTATTAGAATTTGTGATTTGAATTGTCAGGGTCAATTTTTAGTACGTTAGAGCTGTAAGTAGGCCATCACTGAGTTTCTAAATCACTCATCACATCCATTGTACATTCTCACTAGATCACAGAAACCAATCAGTTCTAGTGTTCTCTGAATAGAAAGGTGCATCAGTCACAGTCCCTGTTGTCGGCCCTTCAGACATCAATTACTCTCTGGTCCAAACTGACTGTCAGCCGGGATACATTCTGCGACCAGTGTGCTGCAGTTGAAATCATAAATTACGGTTTTCATTGCTACAGAGAGTTTTCTGCACAAATTTTACACACCACTTCTGTATCCCAGCATCCCTTGTGAAAACATGACATAGTAGATTAAATTGGATGATGGATAATTTCAGCAGGCCTCTGAACAGTCCAATGTGCTAACCTTCAGTGCCGACAAGCCCCAAGTGGGACTCGGGGGGACAAATCCAGGGATGAAGGGTGCGGATAGGGAGATGGAACAAACAGATTGAGAGACAGGAGCACAGTTCTCAGCTGGAAGGAATTGATGAGTGTAGGTGTGAGGGGGCATGACTGTCAGAGTAAATCTGGGAGAGGTTGGAGCTGCTGGGACTGTCTACCTCCAACTTGCTCATCCCCAGACTGCCTTGAGAAGTGATGGATGGCCTTGCCTTCATCTTCTACAGAGGAATAGTCTTTAATTGACACAATTCAAACTTTATTTACAAGCCACATAGGGACAAAACAGGTTCATACCAAAAGTCAATTTATTTATAAAGTCATTTGTCACCTAAATTAAATTAAGGGACACAAAACAAATGTATACAGCATAAAATTCAACAGTATCAACCCCAAGAAACAAGAGTGTATGTGTCTATCTAGCTGTGTGAGCATATTTCCTTTTTGTGGAAACTTTCAACATATGAAGCAGTGCATGTGAGTACAAGACAATATAAATAAGACGTTGAGTGTTACAGCACCTTGTTAACTGTACTCCATTAGCAGTGTCTGATTAGAAATTCTTCCCTAATTGCTTTTAATAAAATGGCACAATTTACCAATTTCAGGCTCACTTATTACTGCAAAGCTGCTCTAATCAATATTGTTACATTAGCAATGGATATGACTACGTGTAATGTGAAAGGAGTTGCTCAATGAGACGATACCACAGAGAATTATCACCCGACTCTATAGATTTCCCAGCAGGCAGCTGTTTCAGCGAGTTTCAGCTCATTGTTTAGCTGTCCATCCCGCACCTTAACTGTTTTTGTCATCACTCTCAGAGCATTGTTTTTGGCCCGGAGCAGGCAGCTGTTTTCAGCAAAAAGGCTCTAAAAACCCACTGTACACTACCTGCTCAGCTCCAAACTGCACACAGACAAAGTTAGCAAGTAGCTGGTGAACATAATAGAGCATTTAGCAGCTATAGAGCCAGATATTTCCCTCAGGAGTTGATGGAGACCAAAACAGAGCTAAAAGGAGAGAGAATATTGGACTTAAATTTGTCAGGAAACAAACCTGAAATGAATGCTAATGTTGCTCGATGTTTAATTATTTGCTTACACATTCGCAATATCAATTTTATAAGGTCATAATATATCAATGATGTGTTTACAGCTTGTTGTGTTGCCCCTACGTGGCCATAAAATCAGCTAATGCAGGTTTAAGTATTAGGTATTGCCATAACAAATTTAATGTACAGAAGTTATTTGTTCGTAGTACCTGTGGACAAAAGTTTTCTCTTCCCTTGAACATTCAACCTTCAAGCACCACATGAAAGCACCACAATTTCCCCATATAGAGAATATAGTACAGTACACAGAGTTTATCTCTGTGGTGAATGCTAGCTGAGAGCAGCAGCTGACAATATTGCAGAGTGGAGTGATGAAAGCAAAGAGTTACTACTGAGATGTGATTGCATTCACACAGATTTATAACTGTACTTAAATCGGATCATTTGCATCATTATATGCCACCTTGGAAACAAGAACATTTGCAGAGAGAATGGATAAAACAACAGGGCCATTTTGTCTAAGAATTAGTAGAAATGTTGAGATTTTTTCCTTATTACAAACCTGTTTCAACTCATTGAATCATGTCACTTACAATAATACACTGCCTGCCTTTTAACACAGTATCTGACACACTTCAAAATGTGAGATAGTTTGTACCTTTACACAGAAGAGGAGCTTTGTGAAATACTCTTGTGGCCCTGCTGGTTTAGCTGAAGGGTATCAAAGTTAAATGTCTTACATGTTGACTCTTCCCCCTCAGTATTCCAGATCTTACCCTCGTTCCTGTGTGTGTACCTGTCTTATAGATGGATGATGTTCCTGCTCTATTGATTCACTCCAATGATGTTGTGTGAATTCAGAATGAAAGTGAAAAAGACAGAAGTCAAGCCAGCCAGCAAAAAGATTTTGACTACATGTGGCTGTGTAGAGACTGATTAAGTGGAGAAAAGTGAATAATGGTATAAGTTTGTTTATTTTTGTATACATTTACTATGAGCAAGTCCTTAAAGACTTTATAGAGAAACTTTAATGGCGGCATCAGCCTTTGACCATCAAAGCATGCATAGAAAATCTCACAAAGAAAAGCTATAGTCCATAATAAACATCCCATCACCCATTTTTATGCCTTTTAAGCTGAAGGCCATCTGGACCCTTGGGTGCTTCGCAATGTTTTTTAATCACATCTGAGCTTGCAAGATCAAAAAGCTATAAAACACCATGACACAGTCTGTAATTAACGTAAAGCAAAGCGGAGCAATAATAAATGAATAATGAAGGGACGTGTGACATATCACAGGAAAAACTGTAATAAATAAGTGGAAGAACATAACAAATGCTGATTCTTCCATACAGGACACAGGGCCTTCACAACCCCCAGATGTCAGCCCAGTTGAACACCTATGGGAGATTTTGGACCAATGTGTTAGACAGCGCTCCCCACCACCTTCATCAAAACATCCAGAAGAGGGAAAATCTTGGTGTTCATCCCTCCAGTAGAGTCCCATACCTTACTAAGACACTTAATGGTTTTTCCTTTAATTTGTCATCCATTTGACTCATTAAGTGAAGCATAGAGTAAAATACATTCACCTGCAAGAAGCTACGTGGCCTCGTTCCAGACCTCTGAATCGCTGCCCATAGGTTTATTCAGGGTTGTTCAAGTCTGTATTGTGACAACTATTTGTCCTGGTTGGAGAAATAATCAACCACTTGCGAGTTTTGTAGGCAGGACTAGAATGGGGATGTCATCTTTCTACGTAGCTAGCTGGCTACCTAGCTAAATCCCTGAAAAAAAGCAACAGAAAAATGGCTAACTGCTGATAAGCTAACTGTTCTTAGCAACTGCTACTATAGTTTCCATGTTGACTTAAAGAAATTGTTCAAAATCTTGGGAAATATTCACTTTCCTGCTAAGAGTAAGATGACAAGATATCACTCTTATGTCTGTAATGTTATGCTAAGTATGAAGCAACAGCCAGCTAAGCTAACCACAACCGCTAACACAGCTAGCCAGCAACTCTAAAACTCTAATTAATATGTTTTATCTTGCTTGTTTAATCCATACAAAAACCAAAGTGTAATAACAACAAGTTGTGAGCAGTAACTTCCTGGCGTCTTGTCACTGTGAGGTGGACAGAGCCAGGCTAGCTGTTTCCCTCTTAGCTTAGCTGCTTCCTTTCAGCTAAGCTAATGGTCTCCTGGCTCTGGCTTCATATTTAGCGTACAGACATGAGAGTGGTATTGATCTTCTCGTCTAACTCCCCGCAAGAAAGCAAATAAGCATAATTCCCCAAATATCAAACTACTTAAAATGAAGTTGTTAGGATGGATATGTCACTTCTACTGATCAGTCAAGTCAAAACTAAACAAAATAACTCTGCGTCCCAAACAGAAATTGCCTCTGTCCAATATCACAATGCGAGGCTGAATTAATGATTTGAAACAAAATGGCAGTTCAGTTTTATTAACAGGCTAGCTGCTGAATGGAAAACTTCTAACACGTGACATTTTTGGATGTGACATTAAATGTGCACAGTTTATTTTGTTAGCTCAGAGTTAGTATGGCAGCAAAGTAGCTGTCACTTTTCTTGTCAACATGCGATTTCATAGAATTACACTGGGGACATTGTTATATATACAAGCAAGTTACATATTTATGACTTACATCTTGTTGGTTAAATGAATTATGGCTACAAGGGTTTGTAGTAACAGTTCCTGTTTCACAGTCATCAACACAAAAGTGAACAGATCCACAAATACACAAGACTTGACAGAGCTGTCAAACAGACTGATAGTGGAAAATATTCAAAGACATGTAGGCCTGGGCTCCCAGCCACTGCAGACCAAGCGCCAAGAATTTGGTCATCCATTTCTTTCTTTTATTTGACCAGTGGTGTCAACCTGAGATGATCTCTACTTTTTCAAATTAACCAGAGATGGAAAAAGGGCCTACAGCCAACCAGCTACTGCGCTTTGTAATTCAAAATCAACTGCATTTGCTTTGTAGTCTTAAAGACATTTCTTACTCATCTAAGAGGCTTTATTACCAGTTGTTCTCAATCCAAAATTCTGTTAAACTTTGCATAACATGGCCAGTTGTGTTTATCTTCCTAGAAATCCCATGACCTGGACAACAGAGAATCTTCATAAACATAGCACTCTTTCTTTGTGAAGGCGAGCCCTATTATTATGAAGTCACATCCTTATAAAGCTGCTGTGATTGTGCTTGAGTAAGCGCAGATCCGTTTGACTGCTCATCCAGCTGGCAGAGCACTTGGAGCCCTGGGTTCACTCAGGAGACCAGAACAGGCAGTCAGTCAGTGATGAACTAAGAGCACACTGTCTCTCTGGAGAGGAGCACTCAATGTCGCTTTCCATAAGGCAGGAGCAGGTGGCAGCTCAAAGATGACGAGCTGTGACAGCACACTGTAATTTCTTAGATCGAGAGAACCAGATAAATTATTTTGCCCAGTATTTATTAGGTTTTCAGAGTGAAAAAGGTAAAAGTGCAATAAAGTACTGCCTGCTGTGACCCTGACTAATGTTGGTTAACAAAGGGCTCTGATAAGGTATCAGGAGACCCAAAATAAATAAATTAAATTCTGCAAGCAACAAATCAAACAGATAAACTGTGTTTGGTATCGTGACAGCAGATGACCATCTTGCTCCCTGTAGGAAATGTCGTGAAGCAATGATGGATGGTGAAATGTCTTTGAAATTGTCCATGGTATGTATGACAAAGTGCAGCTTTGCCTAAAATATTGTACTGAAGGAAAGCACAAAGGGAGAATGAAATGCTAGGTCTGAACTAGTGCAACATTTAACAGATGTCACCTGTGCAAAAGATATTTAAGACAATATCAGATCCCAAATACATACAACACTGTTCACAGGTCACAGTAAAAAGCTGTAAAATAACACCAAACTGCTAGGGTTGGTTGAACTGAGAACTCACCAGAAACTCCAGTATTTTATAGTTATTTCCCTCCAGTCTCTCTCCTTTTTCTCACCTCTCTGCACGCAGATTTATAAAGCCCCATGATAAGCGTTAATATTTTGCAAATATAGTTTGCAAATTTGTGCCACCCGGAGCAAATTCACATGTAATCGCATTTCTGAATTGACCTTGTTTGCAGTCGAGCAGCCTCTAAAATCCGCCTTGCGTTCTGTTTGAACACACAATTCTTATTAGCCTGCAGAGCCCTAATGCTAATCGATAATACTTCCAGCACATACATATATCCCAGCCTTGCATGTAAACTGAAATTCACAATATTATCTGTGACCCAAACAATTTAATTCAGTGTTTGGACTCGGCTTATAACTTGTTCCTCACAACACGAGCTTTCCAAAAGCTGTATAAAAGTGTGGCCAGAACTCATATGCTACTCATATACTGTATATGTAAAAGAGTATGCACACAGAAATTCACAAACGCATTTTCTATTGTGCACCAACGTCATTTCAGTTACAAAGCCCATTCCAGCTGCCACTCCCCTGTCAGTCTGCGTTGCTTTCTATGTCCATCACCTGTGTGCATACTCAGCCTTTCAAAAGCAGAGACCAACATGTTTTGTCCTTTCTGTTGCTTTCATTTTGAACCCATACATCTTCTATAAACATTTCGGTTTCTATATTGAATGCTTACTAATCCTTTCAACATCCTTCATTTCAGCTTTGATGAATTTCCCACTGGGCAAACAGGTTGATATATATATATGTATATATATATATATATATATATTTACCATACAGGTATGAGAGTGGTATTCATCCTCTCATCTAACCCTCCACCAGGAAGTGAAAAAGCCATTTCCCAAATAGTCGAAATTTTGCTTTAAGCAGGAATCCACTCCTCCACTGAAGTTGTCCAGTCACCACTAATAGAGGACTTAAAAACTGTACAGGAACATATCCCTATTTTTGCTAAGCAAATACTCCCTTTTTATTTGTGAATCTAGAGATAGGAGAAATACAAAACAGAAATAGATAGAAAAGAAAGGACACAGACACAGTAAACACGGTAAGAAATCTTCAGAAATCTGGCTCAACTCATTACACAGAGCTTAAGAGAGATGGCAAGTGAGAGAGAGAACAACCAGACAGTTTATTGGAAATGAACTGCCTTCCCAGCATTTTGCTCCAAGCATTAAGACGCACACACATATATACAGTGTACACACACACACACACACACACACACACACACAAAGAAACTTGCCTCCTCAGCACTTACTTGAAGAGCATGACAGCACACTGTCTGATATGCTCTTACTGTCATTCTGCACCTCTGGCATTCAAAAGCTATGGACACACAAACACAGAGCTACTGATTATCTGTATGTGTGTATAGATGTAAATGCTAGAACCTCTGTAACTCAACCTAGTTCATTGCTGTGATTTTATCTTTATTAAACGTTGAGTTGAGAATTGAGTCTGGTCTGGAATAAAGATTGAAGGACAAAATTATTGATTTCAACCAATCAGCAGTGGCCTTTTGGATGTTGCACAGCTTGCTTTTACTGGTGAGGAAGTCTGAAGATAAGGTTTAAATGGAAACTACTGTCACTCAGTTCCAATTTTGTCCACCTTTACAGCTTTAAAATGTCGAAGGTTTTCTGTCTTAACATTTACAGATTGTGTTTTCAAAGTGCACTGTCTACACTGAAACAACAAAACAGTTACGAACAAATAAACTAATTCTCTATGCACAAATCACATGAGCCAGCAGTGTAATGCCAAATCATATGACAATCATACTTTTCCTTTTCCACACTACGATTATAGAAATGAATATCAGGTTTTGTTGGTCAAAAATGGCAGCCAAAGCTTCAGATTTTCTGCATTTAACCGCTTTTTCACTTGGCTTAATCGTATTATATTCATTTAACTTCATATGAATGTTGCTTGATTGTGATAAAATTGATGTTAAACTTTGGTGCAGAAGCCAAGACTGCAGTTGCACCAGGCAGCTCTGAGGTGCGAGTGTGTAGTGTGTGTGTGTGTGTGTTTCATCATCCTTTTTCCTCTGCGACTGCTCCTCCAGATCCCTGCTGTGAAGATGTTGAATAGAATAATGACACCTTCAGATGAATAACCATAAAAGTGCTTTGTTTGTGTGGAGGAGACAGTGTGTAGCTGGTCAAGATCAGCAGCAGTGTGAACATCATACATCACCTGAAAGTGCAAACTCTACAGTCTTAATCCGTAGATACACACAACAGTGCAGTACAGTGTCCAGATAAAGTGAAAATAACACTTTGTGAGCTCAACTTTTCCCCAAAGTATCATTACATTTTAAATTTGGTATGATGGGGTAATTATAATTTTTGATCTTAGTGTAGTGTAATATTGTGGGTGATATACCGCTAGAATAATTATTAAAAACAGGAAACACATGCTTGAATTCGTCCATTCTGCAAGCTTCAATTGAAGAAAATGGAGCCAGTGTAATGTGGCCGTACCTGTGGGCTACACCATACTTGACGGGCACCTCATCAGGAATGTAACTCCACATCGGGGCTACGGCAGCCACAGAGGTACCACATGGAGACAGCAAGACCTGTGATTGGTCGGCATGGGCCGCTTGAGTTTTCTCCAACAGTTTCTGATGCCGGTGAAGATTGTTGATAGTGAAGACAACATGAAACAAGTTGACGAAGGACTCAGTAATGTTCCCCTTCATCTTCAGAAACATACATCTAGCAAAGCCGTCTCCACTGAAAACCTTCTGCTCACCGTGACTGCCGCTCTCTGTCACAACGAATGAAACAACGTAAATACGCCAATTGCACAGACATAGTCTCTTATTGAATCACGAGACAAGGCTAAATAGAAGTTACCTGGATGAATTTTCAGTTTCTTAAGTACATACTCTGCCCACTGTCACAGTCAATGTAATATGGCCTGATCATGTACGATCCATCTGTCTAGTGTTGTGGTGGTGCTATCAACAGGTGAAATCTGAACTATCAATCAAAACCTATGACGTAGGTATCTACGACGGGACTGACATTAAACCCCTTGCTCATTTGTAAGACTACTTTTGGGCATTTTTACCTTTATTTGATAGCTGACAGTGAAGAGAGATGCCATTCAACAAGGGTCCCGAGCCAGAGTCAAAACGAAGATACTGCAGCACATGGTGCACAGTATATATATATACAGTATATATAAATGCAAGATGTCTTGTAGCTTCATTGCATTGAGTTCTGTTTAGATTTATTGTTGGTAGAGAGCTTAGTATCACTGCTTTTTGTAAGATAAATGTCTCCCTGTGTGACTGTTGAACAGTGCAAAAAGGAGAGCCTATAAAGAAGCCATTGTTCTCTGATATTGATGAACTGACACCCAAAATGTGACATCTACTACTGATGTTTTGGACAGATGAAAGGTTTTCTCCATCAAAACACGATTGTAGTTGCGCTAGAAATATCTTATTGTGACATGACATCATCAATGTTTGGCTCGCTATCCACAGGATCAGTGGTTTAGGGCGGATTTTCTTTAAACTTTTATACTGTATATTCACTTCAGGCTCAGGTAACTGCTCAGCCAAATACATTGAGATGCTAGTTGTCAGTAAGACCTCTTCAATCGTAATTTTTAGGAATTAAATCTGACAATTAGGCAATGGTATGTGAAACAATCAAAATCAGATTCTTTTCATGGACGGACATAGAATAATCTGAATGTCCTTCTCTGTCACAGCATCAAGACGCTGAAGGGTTCAAGTATCTGTATCATGTGTTTGTGTATGACTGCAACTAATACACGTACAGATGTATAGTGCGCATAGTGTCACTATTAGCGTGATTAGTTGTTGTCAGGTTTCCAGCAGCTGTGTGAGCCATCTGTTTTTGCCTGCAGGATGAGCCGAAAACAGGACGTGTGTTTTTTCACTTAGGACACTTTGCTCATCACAAATGTGATTAAACCGCAGGTGGATGCAGCAAAGAGGGGAAAATGGAGATAACAGTACCAAGCAGAGGTTTGGCAATATGCACTCAACATCTCAAGTGTCCAGATAGTACAGACACTAGTGATCTGCATACAGAGGAGTTGGTTGTTTTTATGTTTTCTGGTGATTTTTTTTTTTTTTTTGACGAGTGTAAATGATTTCTCCCAGTCTTGTGGGAGTTACACTGACTAAATTATATCAGCAGTTATAAATAATGTGTCACTACAATATGTAGAATAAAAAAGGTTCTTTTTCAGGTGGCTTAATTTTTTTTAGCATAAGGTTGTGCTTTATTAGATTAAACTGTGTCTGCATGCAACAAAACAATGGTCTATTCTATGATCTTACAGGGCTGCATAAACAACAAATTAAGTTTTTTTCTTTTTTCCATTATTCTTTAATTTAGCCTAAAAGCTTCGCTCAGTGCAGTTTTGTGAAACTGGGCATTTTTATGATATTAGCTGACTTTTGGATTGGTTTATACCTTGGTTACCATGGAAACCGCAAGTTGACACAAATTTGTCCGGGGCGGCCCAAACTGATGCAAAGGTGCGTCCACGTGAGTTGAAAATGTTTCATTTTGAGTGAAAAACAAAAAGCCTGTATCCTGGGGTCTGCTTCAGAGAGTTCAATCAAAACTCTGTTCAGTCGCACCCGGGTAGGCTACGCTACCACACTCATGGCCGGTGCGTCTCCGTTGCAAGCTAGCTTACAGCTAACGTACAGTTGGTACATTGGCTGTTTGGGGCAAACAAACACAAACAGTCCAATGGTCAAATTCGTGTGAATGACGGAAGCCAAAGATTCGTTTCGCCTTCTGCCTGAACACTCATTGATACTCTTCAATCTAAACACATCATGTATAAGCAAGTCAAGTCAAGTCAATTTTATTTATATAGTCCAAATTTACATATTTGCCTCAAAGGGCTTTACAATCTGTACAAATACGACACCCTATCCTTAGACCCTCAATTCGGATAAGCAAGCCAACTGTCAGTTACTGGTTGTAAATATTTAGTAACAACTAATCTCTATGTAAAAACTTATTTGTGTGGTGCAACCCGCTTGAATTTAGCAATGCATAAATCTCCACTTTAAATTGAACCCTTTAGTTAGTTAGTTTTGAGTATTTTAATATAAAAATCCCTCTCTTTTCTCTTCCTATAAAAATATTTTAAATGACTCATCTTGACCCGTCATATAGGCGTCACGTAGGAGGTGAGTGTTGAATGTGGTAATGTGGTTGAGGTCTAATTTATTCATTTAACACTTGTCCTGATCTAACAACGTAGGTGAGGGAGGTGTGGGTGGAGGTGAACAGTCCTTCACCTCCACATCTTTCCACAGCTCCATATATCGCGCTTGTACAAGTCAGTTGCAATGGTGGAGACGGGTGACCCCCTGGCCTGTTAAAAATCCCTTTGTGCATGAAATAAGTGGTGTCAAGAACCACATCACCTCTGTATTCAGCCTCTTGGCACCTGCTCTTACACCCCACAATAGCCAGGACTGTGTGTGTTATATGTAACGCCTGACGTTACTTAAAAAAAAAAGGTCTTGGAGCAACATCAACTTCAAAGTTTGATTATCCAATATGACGATGTGCTCACCTGCCTCTTCTCTTCCTCTTCCTCTTCTTCTTTCCCTTTCTTTTTCTCTCTCTTCTCTTTTCTTCTCCACAAACATCTGTGTGCACGTAACTGGCTGCAGTAAAAACAAGACTGTCTGTTCAAATGCCAGCAAAAATCACCCTGCCAACCAGGCTTGTGGTGATTTCGTGCTCTAGCATCCACACAACATCTGCAGCGCTCCAAGCACTCATAAGACAAACTAGACCAGGATATGTTGTTTATAGTTCTCTCAGACTTCTGTTGTAATGTTGGTGTGGTATAAACTTCTCTTTCCCTCTCAGCAGCATAGCTCCCTGTTCTCGCCATGCCTTGACAGGAGGAAACACTCATAAGAGGATAATTGGGCCCCTGACACTTTTCTCAGGCTGTACTGTGGAGAAACTCATTCTGCTTCTCTGTAGGCGCACTTACAATTTCCTTAAATGTGCTTCCAAAGCCGCAGGGGCCATTTAACTTCTGCATCGTGTTCACGAACCTTCAGCTCACTGCAATATTTCTAGCATCCTTCTGCTTTGTTTCAGCACGCTATATGGTGGCACAGCAGCACAAAACAAACTGGAACATAAGAAAAATAGAGCCTAATTTAGACAATCACCACACTGCCTGTTCTCAAACTCTGTAAAAGCAGATAGTTTTCCATCTCACTTGTAGATGAGCAGAATGTGACAATCCTGCAACAGAGAGCAAAGGTCAGACGTAAAACAACTTAGAGGCTTGGCAGGGAGTTGCAGGGAGAAGGGCAGACAGCCTCTGTTTAAAAGTTCTGTTCAGTTCCTCCGATCTGAGGATATAAACATCCACCCTCTCTGGTCTGGCCTTCACCTCTGCCTGCGTGTGTTGAAGTGAAAGACAAGCAGAGAGAGACAGTAACAGTGACTGTATTTGTTTTTGTGTTTGTGTGTGAGTCTGGCACCGTGCCATCCAGCTTGCACAGCTGTTTTTAGATGGACTCTGGGGAGCTTTTTAAAACAGCCGGCGAGCAATCTCACTAAGTCATGTTATTTATTACTCTTTTTTTTTGCAAGTCACTCAGGGCTATCTTTACTTCTGGTAGACGATTGGAATTTTTTTAGCATATGCCAATGTAATTAACTGTAACTGTAAACGGGCACAATGACTCTTGAAAGCACGGACACATAAAAAGAGCACAAAAATATGCATATGTTAGCTTAGAAAAAGAGTCGAGTGGGATTCATATGTTTAGAGTTATTGCTTTAGTGATGATACAGACTGGCTGTGTCAGTGCTACCCCAGAATTATACATTTTTGTCTGTGGTGCTCACTGCATTGAAAATGACAACCTAGTAGCCTATGCTTTTTTCTTCTTTTTGTGACTATTACATTTAAACAGTTGCTGTGAGGCAGATTGCTTCCTGTAATTGAAGGTGTATTTGATCCCTAGCTGTGCTCCAGTGTGAGTCTGACCTCTTCATATATCTGCCATAATGCACATACACGTCCGACCACATGTGAATGCAGCAGCTGGTAATCAAATGCTGGAAAGCATGCAGTGCTTGAGTCTCCTGCAGGTAGACCTTCCTCCATACGTCCGGTATAAGGTCCAGCAGATGAGTGACAGAGTAGATTTAACCTCCATTTATCCTGTGAGTGTTTGCTGAGTATGCTTTTGTTAAAGGCCTTGGGTTCTTTAACAGCTGATGTTCAGAGGTAGAGATGAATGTTTCTGTTTTTTTCCCTTCACCTACATTTTTCCAATCAGGTCTGCAAATGTGAACCAGTTGCCTTATTGTCAGGGGGTCACATTCCTTTAACCTTCATGCTGTTGTCACCCTTTCGGATAGCCTTTGCAACCAGTATGAGACACTCAGAGGATTGAGAGAGAATGAGCTGGTTGAGCAGACTGTGTCTGCACATAATAATATAAAATAGGTATAATATTTCACCCACCACCGCTGCCAAGAAATAGAAAACACAATTCCCATGTCAGACATCAGCTCAGACAGATGGTTGTGTGAGGATGAGAGTGTGAAGCTGAATATCTTTGCCAGTGTCTCTTTGGTCTACTGGGGGCACTCCATTGACTGGCTGGTAGATTCATTTAATTCCCACATGTGAACTTATGGGCATGAATGTGTTTAGCTACAATAAACACAATAAAATAAGCAAGGCTTTGTGTTTGTGCGGCTCACAGAGGTCGATGATATGTATGATATGAGATTTGTCTCTGAGGATAATGAGTGGAGTCTAGCTGATTGTGCTAATGATCTGCTGTGTTCAAGGATAATTTGTTTTGGCTCTTCTGGTGGGTTTCAAAGGGATCAGGATACGTTTGGTATTGTTTTGCAAATAGCTGGGGCGTTTCCCAGTAACTGGGTCAAATCTACTGTACATCAGCATCTCACTATATTGAAAGCATGAGTGAGGACACCCTGAGGCTGCAATAGATACACTTACTGTACTGTGTTGTTGACTTTCAGTCCAGGTTTGATGAAAATGTAATATAATGAAATAAATACTACATAATTATATGATAAGGATAGATAATAATACATTGTTTACACTCCTAAAATAGGAACAAGAGGTTGTGTTATGACCTAAACAACGTGAAAGCTTATATATTTACACAACTGACTAGTATAGTATAATAATGACTACAGTATCACGTTGTAATCAATACACAGGTCTCTATTCTCCAGCAGAGATGGTTAATAGACCTTTTTCCCTGCAGACATTTTGATGTGTCATAGCAGGAAAAACACAGGTGTATTTTATAACATTAATCACAATTGCATTCTATTTATGTGTGCCTGTTTCAGGGCCCTGGTATCGCACATGCTGGCTCACTGACATGTTGCAGTGGGACAAATAAATAGAGAAGAGCCATAAATAATGTTATTAGTTACCCCTGTGTCTTTCCTGTTATGACAAGTCAAAATGTACAGTATGTTTTGAAAACAACCCTGTCTCACAGACATTTATGTACAACTACTTTGCAACAGCAAATACATTTTTAGGATTATAATGTATCTGCAAAGTTGTAAATTGTTCACACAGAGCATATCTGCAAAAACTACAGCATAATTCATGTTCTTTCAGGTTAGGTTTGGGCACACAAAGCAGTTGAAGCACAATACGTGACTTTTTTTACTTTATTAGCATTTAACTAAAATCACAAGCCATAACATAACCTTAAGTGTCCCACAACTTTTGTGTGGTACATTAATATAGCTTTTTCTTGAATGCCAAAATGTTGCTAGTGAACATATTTGCTGGCGGCCATTACATTGCCTTCAAAACATTTTAGGCAAAACAAATTAGTAGCAGTTAAACGTCATTTCCAGGAGAAAGGGTTGGTGAAAAAGGTCTGTTCTAATCTCAGTTTTCACCAATACATAAACCAAAAACCAGATTTCTGTGTGGGGATTTGTGCCGACCCCAGATTGCCATACGAAAAAAAAACAAAAAAAAGCGATTCTGATATGAATTTTTTGATTTTTCTTAATTGAAGCTACAAAGCCACAGAAAGTAGGTTGGCTAGCAACCTTTAAATCTGACTATTTATTTAACAAAATATAATTATAGTAAAATGTATATTTAATGGTATAATCTGATCAAAAAATCAGTTTATTTTCAGTACTATCATATAAACAGCCACCATTATGCTGACCAAATATACAATCAATAAATATATTAAACGGGCTACAATATACAGTATGTTATTTTAGAGGTGGACAATAAGAACTTGTTGATTTTCTTTTCTCAATAAAAAGGTAATATCAGCTTAATATTTCACCCTTAATTATACACCAAAAAGGTCTCATGGTATTGTGTGGTATCAGTGAAAACCAGTAAATCATCTCGTGGGCAACATACTCTGTGAGCAGATGGACTGCAGCGAGCTGGTGGATGAGTAACAGCTGTGAATTAGTCTCCTTCACATCCTCACTGCCCTTATAGAACTTGGTGACCTTTACTTCCTTCTCAACCATATGGGATCATTTGGACTTTATCCAAATACCCAATGTTAATGGCTAAAAATAAGCCAAAAATTCTTAAGTCTTTTTTAAAGTTTGTTTCTATTGATTGCTTTGTTTTCTCTTCCACTTTTTTTTCTGTATCTCTCTCTCATTGCTCTCTGCTCTCTTTCTTCCCTCTTTCCTTTCTTCTCATCATTCCTGCCTCTTGTTCTTTATATGAAAGTCTGAACTTGCGAGGTCATACGTAGTCCCTCTACATGTTTGTGTTAAATTCCCGCCTATATCATGTTATGACCTGCTGAGCTGTGCATTAAATCAGCCAGAGCAGCCCGATAATGGGAGCCAAGGTTGGGGCACTTTGGCCTTGTTTTTACAGTTTTGTTGAAGAGTCGAAAACACACCTTGAAAATCAATGTTGTTCTCCCTCTCTCTCTTGCAGTCTCAGCAGAAGTGCATTATGATCTTTGCCTTGGTGTGCTGCTTCGCCGTACTGATGGCGTTGATTTTTTCAGCTGTGGACATTTGGGGCGAAGATGAAGACGGGATCACAGAGGAGAACTGTAGCAGGAACTGCAGGTGAGAACCGCAAAATCAGCCCTGCGTTAAAGCAGTGCAGGGGGCTGCGTTGGTGGAGGTGTGTTGCTTCAGGTACCGGTGATACATGAAATTCGATTCAGGAAATTTGAGTAACAGATGCGTGAAATGGAAGGTTTCTCAGATGCCAAAACACTGCAGAGCATTTTATAATACTAACACTGGAAAATTATCATGGAGGCAATTATTTTATCGAAACAGCAGCAATACCGTGTTCATGTTACAAAGCACACGAACAGGAATGCGCTTTTGTATGTATGTGATTGGCCAACGCAGCGCCATGCCAGATGACTTTGCATTGCGTTGTGTCAGAAGTTGAGCCTGGTTAAACTTTTTTGCCAGATGACCCGGCATTTTTTTTTCCAGAGCCCTCTGTGCTGCAATCTTTTTTTCAATACATGCAGTTGTGTCTATTTTATTTTGTGGCATTTCCCATAAGCCAAATAATTTATAATAGTAATAATAATAAGTTTGGTTTGAATTCATAGAAATGACCACTTAACAGTAGGATATGAAAGTCATGTCAACCACAATCTTAACCAATTTTTTTTTTTGCTCATTCAAAATTATTCAAAATGTCTGCTTCCAAGTAGACATACCATGTCTGAGAAACAGCTTTCTTTATTTATAGGAGCTACAATGTGTACAGCAAAACAGTAGAGCATAAAACTAACAAACTTAATATATAAATCTTTTGAGACTACAGTTTTGGGACCTCTAGCTTATGCCATTGGTGCTAGTAGCGTCTATGAATTAAACTCACATTTCCTTTAACACATCTGGCTTGCCTTGGACTTGCTCTGTGTGCAATTTTGAACATTTTAGCTGTTCACTCATTGCACCAGCTTCCATTGCTAGAAACTTTGATTGTTTTTGCTCAGTTTCAAACCACAAAGCATTCCCCGTCTGTGCCACATTGCAATCCAGCAGGTCTAACTCACTGGCACAAGATATAAACTGCAGTGTAGAGGCTGCAGACCACACGGCATTGCTTGCATTTATTTAGAGAGAGTATACTGCTGTCTCAAATATAATGTGGAAAAGTAAAAAATGCTACATGCCAAGTAGCACCAATATAAACAAATCTGTATTCCCTCAACCTGCTCCTATTGTAGCCTCCCCCACTGCCCTGAAATGATTACCAGGCTCTTCTGAAAGTTACTTTTTACCAGACTTTAGCAAGTTTTTACGTTCTGTTTAAGAATATGGATCCCCAGACAAAAAGCCTGAAAACCACTGCAGTATGTCCTGGTGGTCCAGAGTGAAACTGGCTGATCAGCAGTCATTTTCTCTGATACAGCAGTCCCTGTTCTCTCTGCTCTCCACTTCCTACTGGTTCCTGTCCATTAGACTCTTATCATCCAATTTAACATTCAGCCTTGAATTACTTCCCTCTCTCTGTCTGTCTTTATGTCTGTGTCCATCTACTCTCTCCCTCCTCTTCCCCAAATCATCCATTTAACAACCTTTCAGAAAACTCTATCAGGCACCCCTCTCTTCCACTCAAGGCTGAAAGTGTAATCCCAACTTGTAAAGCTGAATTGGACTCCTCTCCCGCTCTGATGGACCCCTGAAGCTTGGGGGTAGAATGAGAGATAAATACGAGGCTGAGGGAGGGATGATGGGAAGTGAGGGTGAATCAGATGGAGGGAGAAGAAGAAGAAGAAGAGGATATCAGGGTAGATTTTGGGTTGGAATGACAGAGATGAATAGATTCATCAGCTGTTATTGGCTTGCTGTCTGTGATCACAGGGGGGCTTGTCAGTTCAAGACTTAACTCGAAACAAATTTCAGAAATGTGTGCCGTCATTTTTCCCAAGTGTGCACTGTTATTTATGTCCCATAATATGCTTAATGATGAAGTCTTACTGAGACATGCATCATTTGAAAGACATGTGAGGTGTGCAAGTGTAACATAATTCATGATTTCATAAAGTATTTTGCTCAGAGCAAGTTGCAGTACAAAATCGGAAAAGTGATAGATTACAATGAGACTGACATATTTATAATAGGGTGCACTGAGGCTTGCTCATGCTCACTTAAATTCTTAAAGGTACTTGTAATTCATCAAAGGAAATGCACGTAAAGCCCTTTTTAGGCATTGTCATTTCTTACACCAAGAGTGTTAACACTTGAAATCAATCCAGTGATTAACTTACAAATGAAATCCAAGACTATTTCAACTGAATAATCTAAATACAGAAGACTGAGCCCCTTTCTTGCCTTGCTTTGCAGCCATTAGTCTCCTTTCACAGAAAAAAAATCATCTTTCTGAACCTTTTAGCAGCCCAAACTCAGCAGCTTTTATGTTTGTGATGTTGTAATTTAGACATGTCACACACAGCTGGTTGTTTTGTTATGTAGATGTCCCTTTAAACTGGTTTTGCCTGCGTAATGAATAATGCTTGCATCTCAGGGGCAGGAGACCTGAGATGGGTTGCTGCTACTGTGTGTCTGCAGAGAGAGAAAAAATGTCCCACTGATGCAGATAGTTGCTTCGTGTATTTGTCTGGCTGGCAGTACAATCAAACATAATTAATTTGATTTATATTTTCCAGTCTGATGATGAACAAATATGACTGCAGTAAAACATGGTTCCTCTTAGGCTTACACCAGTGTGTGTTGCTTGGTTGTTGGAGCACAGTGGTAGCAGTTTGTACCCTCTCATCTGATTGTATCCAAATTACAGTCTGATGTATCCCTGACGTACATGTATAATTGCCTGGTGTCAGACGGCTGATAAGCAGGTTAATATTGATCTACAGTTTCCTTGTGGAAGGGCAGAAATAATACAGGGAGAACCAGACTTGCCGCATCCCCAAATTGTGAGTAGCTTTTAGCACCTCCTGAACAGTCGGCTGCTTAAGGATACAACATTTTAATTTGAACATACACGTTATTTGTTCAAATTAATTTGGACTAACACGTAATTCGATCACAACCTATATAAGCTTAATGAGTCTAAGATACAGTGTTGTGGTGGTCACATAAGCATGTGTACATTTTACCTCTTTTACTCTTCAATCTAAACGAGTCATGTATTAGCAAGCTGACGTTGCCTTTGTGAACATGTGAGAAGTTTGCCTCGAAGGCTTTCTGGCAGGAAGTCTTTCTGGCAGGTGATCTTTTCGCAAACCTTACCAGGTAGTTTTGGTGCCTAAACCTAACCAAACTACAACCATTTCACAACGTTAATCACATGTTAGAAAGGCAAACTTCTCCCAGTTTTGTCAGGTTAGCTAGCTAGTTCCATTAGCTATGTAACAGTTACACCTGGCAGTTAGTTGGTCAGTATTTAGTAACAACAAATCTCTATGTAAGAACTAGTTTGTTTGGTGCAGCTTAATTCAGTAATGCGTAAATCTCCACTTAGTAAACGCCTGCGTTATAACTAGACTAAGTCTGAACTTAAAAAGAGCCAGTGCAACCGGCTCCAGGACTCAAGTGCAGAGAACACACACCACACACGCAATTTCGGACTTCAAAAAAGTCAACACAAAACAGGAAAAGCTACTGCCAGAATGGACAGAGAAAAACAACTGAACAAGCCACAGAAATTAGGCTACTGAACTAACCAAATAACTCTCTTTAACGAGGCAGAACTGACTGAAGCGAAAGTAGCTTGGCATTGCCGTCTCTGAGACTCAGTAACCAGTATCTGGAACATCAAGGTATACAGTATAGCCTATAGTGAGCTTAACAGGTCTGGCAAACGATGAGGCTGATTGGTCAACGCAAACTATTGGCCATCAGTCAAAATGTTACCCAGGACAGCATTCGAGACAGAAATGGAACAATGTAATCAACTAAGTACTTGCATTCTACATTCATTTGCCTTAAGAGAGGGTCATTTTAAAATAAATATCCCAAAGTGGCTCAAGTTTCAGATAATGGACTGAAATTTACATAGTAAGTGTGTTTACCGTGACACCGTTGTTATGGTCTGATGAAACATTGGACTTAACATTTACCTTTAAATTGAACAGCATGCAGGCAGCAGAACAGCAGCAGCTACTGTGACACCCATATTAATGTCCTTGCTGCTGTGCACCCAGAGCTCAGGGCAGCTCATGAGAGGAGTGGATAATTTATATCAGATGTCAGGGGCTGACTCTGGCACACTGGGATTTTTTTTACTCTAAGTGCACTACAGCAGGCACACTGTATCACAAGCCTTTGCATGTAATTGGCACTATTACATACACTATCCTAACATGCTGTAGTGATTTTTATACTGTTTGTTTAACACGTAAACATGCCTCAGCCCTGACCGCTCTGTAGTGGTGTGACATATGTTCTTAGCTTCTGCTTTTTGGATTAAAACATCAGGGAGGGAGCAGCAGTCAAATCTGAGTGATCCAACTGTGCCCACCTACCACACTGTGAAGATGGGACTCCATTATCATTCAGAGAGTGAGGGACTTTACATTCAGACACACACACTCTCCCTCTCTCTGTCTCGCTGTCTCACGTATGCACACACACACACACACACACACACACCGTGAAGTTTACACCACTTAGGTATTGGCTGCTGCGGCTGAATCACACCCATGAGTGTGCAGATGGGTTACACTGGAAGGGACCAGCAGTGAACACCACAGGCTGCATAAATCGATGAATCCCTTGCAGGCAAAAACAACTGCCTCCCTGCTTTCTCCACTTATAAAACCAAAGCCTGTCTCGCTGTTTAAATGACTCTGAATCACCATTCATCATACCTCACATTCATTAGAGTGGACTGAAAGGATTTCTTTCAGAATAAGATTACCTCTCCTCCTCTTCCATCTGTTTTCCATCCATCCTTGTTTTTCCTCATTGTGAAGTGTTGGCCTAGTTTTTGCTGTCTTTTCAGAAAAAAAGGAGACTATTTGCTATGTGATGTAAACGTTAATCTTCTCTATAATTGTCCACAGCTTCTTTGTACCTTTTGACACTCTTCTTTTCATTTTACTCACTCAGTGTTCAGTCCTCAAACTCTGTGGCTGATGAATGGATGAATATCCTCTGAAATAAAACCCTCAGTAACATATGAGCCAACTTTACATTTGATTCTCCCAAACTCTGCTTCACTAAACATATTGTCATTTCCATGAAGAGAAATCAGCATGTTGTGATCACAGACAGTGTGAGTCCTAGTGCATTGACCCTTGGCCACTTTCCAAACCCTGACTTAGCTTTACTTTTGCCAGGAATTCATTTTCAAGCTGTGAGCTGGCCACTGGCCTCTCAATGTGATGCCAGTACATTATCACCTGCGGCACATGCTCTCGCCAGTGTGCCCTTGAGTGAAGCACTCGCTGGCCCCAAGCTGTCACACTTTGGCTGACCCTGTGCTCTGACTGGTCCGAGTGCTAAGATGTGTTTGTTATCACAGAGTCCTCACCAGGGAGTCTGCCAGCACAGACACCACTGTGTCTTACAGCCAGCCATTGTTTTGTTTTTTCAGACCACAACTTTACTATTTTAGTTCACTCTCGCTGCTCTTATCAGCATCATTTCCAGTTTTCAGAGAAAAGGCTCTGATAAACCCATTGTACGCTACCTGTCCAGCACCAAATGGCACGCCGAGAAAGTTAGCTGGTGAACATAGTGGAGCATTTAGCAGCTAAAGAGCCAGATATTTCCCTCAGGACTTGGTGGAGACCAAAACAGAGCTAAAATGAGAGTGAATATTGGACTTATATTTGTCAGATTAGGGTTAGGGTTAACATAACTTGAAATGAATGATAGTATTGCAGTGTCTTCTGGTGGATGTATAAATAGGCAACTGTTTGGCAGCTGTTTGCTAATATGTTCAGTATATCAACTTTATAAGGTGATAATATGTCAGTGTTATGTTTACTGCTTATTCCTCTGCCCCCGATCAGCCATTAAAATCAATTAATACTGCTTGAAGATTACATTAAATTTACTTGAACTATGACCCAGAATACAGCTCACCTTTCAATAGGCCTCCAATCTAATTTAAAAGTATATGATTTATAAGGTGTGGATGGAATAACAGGAACACACAATCCAGTAGTGATAAAGCTTATAGTTTTCAGTTTCTGTTTAGGCTGAAGTATTCTGATGCATAATTATTTAGAGATGAAATAAATTTGTTATTTCTTTCATTATATTTTATAGGTTTTATCAGGTTTGCAGGAAATAACTTATTCATGTGGCCAGCCAGCAAAATTAAATGCACATTCATTCATGATGACATCCCGTGCATGTCTGCACTGACAACATTAATGGTTGTGCAAGTATTGTGTTGATTAGATTAAAATAATGTCATGTTTAATAAGATTTCTAAGTTATAAGACTGCAGTTTAAAGACACAATTTGGCAATTCCCTGCTTCACTTCCACCACGCAGTCTTTCACGATGACTTAGTTATGAGCACAGTACAGACTGTTTGTCATACTATATGCACCTTTTAACTCCATGCTCTACGTATTGAGCCACCAAACTGATCTGCAGTATATTTCCCATAACATTTCTTATGAAATTCATTCCCTCACGTGGAATTGAGTAAATTCTAAAGCAGAAGTGGTTCTGCTAGTTTCTTGGACAGCGTTTTATCCAGAGACTTAATCAACCACGGAGGTGCTACAGAATTTACATCTGTGCAGTTCACCCTCACTGAGCACACACATACCCTTTTATATTTCTCTCTTACAATCCAGTTGGCAGAAATCGATGTCAAAGCCAGATACAGAGAGAACGTGGTGAGCGCTGGAGCTTGGTAATAGCCTGGTTCTGTGTGGCTGCAGATCTAGGGCTGCCACGGCTAATTCAATCTGTTGACTCCAGCGTTAATGCCTCTGTCATTTTCAGGCATCCTGGTGGGGCAAAATGGGAACTGGAGATACATCAGGGAGAGCTCCGAGTCATGGATAGCCAGATAACTTGACATTACACCCTGGCAGAAAGTGCATTCACAGTGATATATACAAAACATTATAGCGCAAAACAGCTATCACTGAGAACATTTACAAATTAACAAATTAAGTGACTGCAATGAATCTTAAGCAGATCATCTCAAGACTACAGCTATTCTGTACCTCAAGCAATCCACTGAATACAGTAGATTGGTATTGCCTCTGTATATGATTTCATTATATGCTGCTCACTGAAAATACAGTATATTACCCCAGACTGACTTTCGCTGACTAGGTGTAATTTAATCTGCATTGCTGACAACTCATGCACATCAGCCTTCAATTATTCTCAGCCCCTACCAGAGGCAACCTGCACAAGACCTAATGATGCTTGAGGGAATCTATGTGGTCTAGAAATCCTGATAACTCTCATTAAGCTAACGATCCAGAGAAAGAAGGAAGAAGGGTGCTGTTAGCTAATTTGCCACAAAGTAGTAAGGAAAAGGGAATATAACCTCACATCAGTGGCACCCAAGCTCATAATAACTCGGCCACTAATGCAAACATATGTAACTGCTTTGTGAAAGACCATGAACCTCACATGAATTTCTTCTGCTTTTTTCCATTAACAGGTCTCTATGGTTAATGCAGGTCTCTAACATCATTATGTTTCTTCTTTACTCAGTTTTTCTCTCATTGTTTTCCACAGAGCAGTGCTTGTGGAGAACATCCCAGAAGACATCTCCTTCTTAGACAATGCTACATCCCACCTCCCTCTCTCAGCGGGGCTGTACAACTTACTGGACCAAGCCATCCGGGTTGTAGAGATAGTTTCCCCGCTGTGGCTCCTCAACTCCTCCGATTATGAATCCAGCTTCCAGCCTGCTGCCAGACAGGTAAAACCAGAACAAGCCAACATAGACTTGACTCTATGTCCTTCTCTATGTCTCCTCTTCTGTGTCTTTTTGTCTGAATCGACCTCTTTGCCTCCTCTACATAATAATCAGTGGTGGAAGAAGAAGTACTTAGATCCTTTACTTAAGTAAAAGTGCCGATACAACAATGTAAAAATACTCCATTACAAGAAAAGGTCCTGCATTTAGAATTTTATTTAAGTAAAAGTACATAAGTATTATCAGCAAAATGGTATGAAATTATCAAATTAAATGTACTCACTCTGCAGAAAAATGGCCCCTGTAAGTGATATATTATTATTATTATTATTATCATACGACATTATTAGATTGTTAATGATGCATCAAAGCATAAGCAGCATTTTACTGTTGTAGCTGGTCGAGGTGGAGCTAATTTTAACTACTTCAGATACAGTCAGATAGTTTTGCCCAGTGGTCCCCAGTATAAGGGTTGGACCCCTCCAAAGGGTAACAAAAGAAATCTAGGAGGTCGTGAGATGATTAATGGAGTAAGAAAGAGAAAAAAACAAAATTCTTCTACACTCATTTGTATTCGTATTTTGGACTTTTCTCTAATCTTTGCTTTATTTGTGAAATATTGGATTATTTTACCTCTTGAACAGTTATTTAGACGAAATTACCTGGGAAGTTTAGCCATGAAATCATTCTTTGGTGGAACTGCTGACAACTCATGGATATCTAGCGTGACAAGGGGCCTTAACTAGTACTTCTCTTTTGTAAGGGGTCACAGGTCAAAAAGATTAGGCCACTGATTTAATCTTTACAATGTATTTTATGAACTTATCATATTGTGGTGTCCCAGAAGGGTAGATGTAGTGAAAGCCTCCCAGCGTGCACCGGGGCATCAGGTTTAGAGAAGTAGTAGTAGTAGTAGTAGTAGTAGTAGTAGTAGATGTATAAACAGCATAAAATGGACATATGCAAGTAAAGTACTTCCCACAACTGATAATACATGTTTAGTGAGACAGAAACGTTTATATGATTTGCATTAGCTGTCCAATATCCTGGCTATTTGATTTTATCCGCATCCCCAAGTCATTAAGCAGATTACAAAGCGACCACATCTCATATTTACCATATCTTGAAAGGACATTAATGAAGAGATGGTTTTCTGTTTCAGCCAAATCAGACAAATCAGGCTGGTAAAATACTGAACTTCTTGAAGAGAGCTATTCGTTTTGGGCTTGAAGTGGATGTGTGTTATTGACAGCTGCCTGGAGGGTTGGCCAGGCTGTGCACACACACACACACACACAGAGTTCTGTTTAAAAATATAGAGTATGTCAGGACTAATGAAAGCCTGAGGCTGTTGATTGGAAAGTAATATCTCCTTTCAGAGCCCTCGGGGCAGAGAGGAGCTAATGGCCTTTCAGCCTGCAGCTCTCTGCAAAAAGCTGCCAAAAAAGACACCTCATCGGGAGGGAGGCTGGACCAGAAAATTTAATATACTGTAAAGACAAATTTACAAGAGGTGGAGATGCTTTTGTAGCAGGCATGTGCACTGCATGTCTGTTTGTGTCCTCTTAAATGTTGTGAACATCAGTTAAGTTAAAAAAAAAAATCTTTTGCAACCATGAAGAGAAAAAGTATTATTTCAGACTTATTTTAAAGTGTGATAACTCAATTCTGTGACACCCAAAAGTTGTCTTTTCTTCGCCTCAAATCATAAAAAAATTAACGGAATTCAAGAGATTCAAGATTTTGCTGACCTGTGCAACTGTGCAAGTCAATGAGCTTCCTTCACATGTCACTGCTACACGAATGGTGATGTGGTTGCTGACTATCTGCAAAGACGTTGAATGGTGTTTGACTTCACTTCGCTTTTGCTCAGACTTTTCTGACTCATCAGTTTTCTGCGTAAAGCCTGAAAGCAAACTTACCAATATCACTAAATGTAAGACTTTCTCTTGAAATAATTACAAGCATAGGAATGTGTGTATACCGCAACACAGGTAAGATTATATTGCACACTTTAAAGCGGCAGTTCACTGATTTAGTATTGCATTTATATAACACTGAGGGACTTGCAAGAGATGGGTTTAAAGGAGAATCATCAGAATTGAGGCAGCAGAGCCTGAGATAGTCTGACTTAGGTAGAAGTATAAAACCTCAGAAACACTGGATCCTACATTTCCCATAATGCAACTTAACAGCATATTTGATTAGACACTCCCTGCACATTCCTAGTTAGTAACACAGGCTTTCTGCTAAAAATCTCTCCAAGCTGAAATAGCCCTGATGACATCATCTGGGTGATTTTTTCAGATTTTGGAAAGCTCCCTCCCGAGTCACAGAAGACATTATAAAACTGTTTTCGCAGGCTGAATAGTAGTGATGATTAAACTCAACTTGATGTGTAAAATCGGTGGAGTGCCCACTTATTCAAATTTCTGTATTTTAAAAGAGCTGTAAAAGTCATTCCATAAAATGTCACTGTGTTATGAAACAACAAACTTCCCAATGTCAACAGTGTCTCCTCTGGCAGGTTTGGTGTAAAACGATCTATACTGACGGAACAAAATATTAGACACACAAAATATTAGACACATCTTCCGGATATTGAAATGAAGCCCATTTTATCAGATTCACATCTCAGTTGTCTCAGTCTTTCTCTAACTCTGCTTCTCTTCATCTACATCTCATTTGTGGTTGGTAAGCATTTAAGAAAAATCAATAAGGGATGATGGGTTTTACCTCTACCAACCTCAAAAGTGCACTTCATGAAAAGAGCCATGTATTCCAGTGTATTTTAGTTTTGTGAAAAACAGAAAACACCTTCAAAACTGGAAAGTGTTTGGATTTAAATAGAGCTTTCACTGTGACTTCAAATGATCTGTTGACAGTGACTCATCATACTTTTAATTCTTACTTTTAATTTTTATTATTATCTGTTGTTCTACAGCGGGAAGTATGTAATTGGGTACTTTGAATGAGCAGAGGTAGCTATCATGATGGAACAAATGAAGAAAAAAGTGTCACCCACAAATATGAATGCTTGATCAAAACAAAAAAAAGAAACTAGACATCAGAGTTGCTGGCTGCAGACAAGGGACCTCTGGGAAATGTAGCACAAAAATAGCACATAAATGGCTGCTGATGGTGCCACAATATTAAAAATGTGACAGCAGAGGTTTTATGGTGTGTTTCCCTCAGGGCAGGGCTCTGCTGTCCAGGCTGCAGGGGCTGAAAGCTAAAGGAATCCAGCTGAAGATCTCCAGCGGGATGATCGACTCGACTGAGCTCAGGACCCTCGCCAGACACAGTCAGCTCTCACTCTCACTGTATTACACATTCAGTGTGTCTGTGTTCAAACATGCTGCAGCTAAGCTCTGTCTGTTTAGTCTGTTGACTGATCCTATTTGTCCTGCTCAGCCCTTTCAGTCTTTCACTCTGTTTCCTTCTTCCCCTTCATCTGTCTTTATCTTTCATTGTCTTGTTGTTCCTGTTTCTGTCTTTGGCCAGATCTGCCTTTATCCCTCTCCTTGTCTCACATAACTTCCTTTATTTCTGACTTTCTTTTCTTGCTGCCTTTTGTGTTTTACTTGATGTTTCTGTTTTCTCTCTCTCACTCCACATTTCTAGATGCTGAGGTCCACTATGTGAACATGACAGCGCTGACCAAAGGCCACCTCCTCTCCTCCTTCTGGGTGGTCGACAGGAGACATTTCTACATCGGCAGTGCCAGCATGGACTGGAGATCTCTGGCCACAGTATCCAAGATCCATTACACATCACAGCGCACACAGAAACACACATCCGCACTTAGACAAATTCAAAATTATGCACACATAAACAGAGGCTGTGGCAGAAACATCTGAGAAAATGCAACATCATGATCTCCGTCCTGTAAATTTTGAAGCTGCATTGTAACACAAATTATGCAAATTTACACCCTCTGTTGTCATTTTGTATCCAACAGATTTACATGAGATTTGATTACATAACAAATTCTGTATACCCTAATGTAAAGTGCTTTGATAATGCTCTACTGGCTCTGAATTTAAAAGTAAAGCAAGTTTTATTTGAAGTTCACAGGCCTCTTATGCAAACGGTTGTCCCTCTTGAAAACTGCATCATCTGAAATAACTTATAGTGGTATCATGAGCAATTAATTTGGCAAATATAGCCAGATTTTATATATTTATTACCACGGGCAATACACAAGTCCTTTAGTTTTATTAATTACTAAAAGTAGATACAGGGGCTTTACAGATATTGTATTTTTATTTTTTAAGATATAATAGAAGATTCACTTGATATATTTACTGACACATACTACAATTTATGAACCCTATCAAAACACATTTGAAAAGACAGTCAGATTATATTTGTGCATAAGTTACATGTCAGTGTCTTCTTCAAAAAGTTGTAGATGGGGAGGTGGGCTGATGGAGGGTGGTCTGGTATGGGGGCATGCAAGGTGGAGTAGCATCCAAAAATAGACAGTGGCCATTCTTTCATCTTCTTCTTCAAAGCTGAGTTTCTTGCATGGTTCATTAATGTGCGGACCCATTTGTTAGGCAGCTTCATCTATCTTTAGACACCCAGAGATACAAAGGGCCTTGATTTAGGAAGATGCATTGCAAAGAGCTCAAGGTGGCCACCCAATGCATCCTGACATGAATTCCTAAAAAACTGAATTTATACATCTGAAGTCATACATTAACAAATCATTGTTAGCTGTTGAAAAATGTACATGACAAGTCAAGCTACGGACTTTTTAGTCTACTTTGGAGTGCATGTTGGTGTGTTTTGAGGGAGACAGAACAGGTTGTGTCACATTAGGCTTTAGTAAGTGGGATCTAAGCTTTATTTAGGAATACTGTGTTCATGTAAACACTGCAGGGGGAGAATGAATGTATGATGTGAAAGAGAGAAAGAGAAGGCAATTTAGAAGGTACAAGCTGAGAAATTGAGAAGTGCCAATTTGAAATGAAAATGCAGCAGAGAGCATAGAAAGAAAACTGAGAACAGAGAGAAGAACCACTGTAGTGTCTTCTCATTCCTTGCTGTTGCTGTGACGATGGGTGAAGGCCTGTAATTGGATGAGACTTGTGGACGATATGGCCTGACAAGGGGAAGGTGTATGCTGTGTGTGTGTGTGTGTGTGTGTGTGTGTGTGTGTGTGTGTGTGTGTGTGTGTGTGTGTGTGTAGGTGGATGGATGTATAAGAAACAGACAGGTTAAGAGAGGAAATTCGATGGAAATGATCAACAGCAATTTTGGTGATGATCTTGGAGGTAATGTTGGCTGTCTCCATGCTCATGGTGATCTAACAGAGATTTTGTTTGTTCTCCAGAGGAAGGAGCTGGGTGTGTTGGTGTACAACTGCAGCTGTCTGGCTCTGGACCTCCACAGAGTGTTCAGCCTCTACTGGGGGCTCCAGTATAAAGATTTCATCCCCTCCTTCTGGTCCAAGCGCGTCTTTGCCCTCTTCAACAGGGACACACCGCTGGAGTTCACTGTCAACAGCACAAAGGCTCAGGCTTACATCTCTGTAAGTGACAGTTATAGCATCAGTTTGTACTGTAAATAAGCTCAGGGAAAACTCTGGGTTTATCATAGCATTGCTTTCACATTGTAGTAATTCCTGGTGGATACATCAAGGACAAAGTTAACATGTCATCCCATAATTTAGGAGGCATTTTGTGTTGATGGTAAAGAAGACGGCTTGAATGAAAGAGTTGGGATGTTAGAGCGAACTGTTCAAAAGTGGTTTGGTTCAATTTGCCTGATTGGGATTGTGGGACAAGTCTGTATTTTAGTTGTGGAGAACTAACAGTCCTTTTTCACGGCATTTTGACATCTTAAATCAGGAAAATCACAGGTGAAATTAATAACATTAATGATGGTTGCATGCCATTTAGGTGAGCTAGTTTCAGAGTTTTAGTATTGTGCATGCTGGCTCACTAGCATGGCTTACTGGGACACCTAATGGATAATGAAATCTGTTTCACCTGTGCATTTCCTGTAAACAGTAAAAAAGTCAAAATGTCTGCGGTGAAAAATATCTATTGTGCATGATAGCTCACTGCAGCATGGTTTACCAAAGCTGTGTCTGAAATCGCTCATTCACTGTTCCCTCTATAACAGACACTCAACGGTTTACTCTACAGTGAGCAGTAAATGGAGATTTTGGACACTTATGAATCATTTTGCCTCATCACAGGTGTAGTGTTGCACAACTTTCATTTTTGCATCCATAAAATGTGACAAATTGCATTGCGGGATGGTTAGCGGAAGTATTGAAGATGTCATGGACACTCTACTTTTTTCGTTCCATTGTGTGAATGGTTGAGGGCACTATAGTGGATAAATTTAACCCTGTGAAAATATAGTTTTCTATATAGTAAATAGGGAGTGCTTTCTGACACAGCCCAAGACACCTTTAAGACATGGCACACCCACATGTGTTTTGAGTTACTCTGATTGGTAAAACCTCAGCTCGGGTTGAAGTTCGGCAGGAATTATGTGACGTCACCAGTAAGAATGATAAAGGTATAATATGTCCCACCTTAACAGGTACAGCAGGAAAAGGAGGGAGATGTCAATCAAGCACAATCTGTACACACCCACGCAGTCCTGACAAGAGGCAAAATAAGTGAGAACACCTGTGTGGGTGTAACATCTTTAAATAGAGCAGAACCATCGTTAATGTTATCACTTCTACCTCTGCTTTTCCTGCTATGACAAGTCAAAATGTCTGCTCTAAAAAAAGGTCTATTATCAGAAACAGTTTACATATTAGCTATAACAAGAGACTTTTTAAATAGTGAAGAATGTAAATGTGTACAGTACACACAAGCGTAGCAACCATCTCCAGTGGAGGTGACAGTCAGGTGGGAGAGTCCATTTGTCATAGAGCGGCTCTGCAGGACACCTGTGTCTTTCAGTGTCATCTTCTTCCTGGAGATGAGTGATGGTGGTGTCAAACAGTTGATATGGCTGGACTGTCTATCTCTACAAGATTAATACAAAGCACACACACATTCAGCAAGAAGTTAAAACTGAAACTTCAAGGCTTTTAAAATGACAGCCATGTACAAGACACGCACACACACACACACACACACACACACACACACACACACATAAAACAGACAATCAAATCCTAATGATCATTTAGGTGAATTTAGTGATGATGAGAGCTGAGTTGGTTGTTATGATGATAACAGTGTTAAGGATCATGATGGTAATTCTGCGTATTGTAAAGGTTTCTTTCTGAGTCGCTGTGGAAATAAACATCTGTTTACACGATGCTCTGACCGTCTTTCATGTGTGTTTCTTCAGAGAGGAGCGCACAGTCACCAGTTGTTGCATCCTCCACCAGCACTTCCTAATTGTCTTTGCTGTCTTTCCTCGTCTGATGACAGAGCTCCCCGGATGTTTTCATCCCCAAAGGTCGTAGCAATGATCTTGAAGCCATTTCCAAGGTCATCCAGGAGGCGCACCATTTCATATATATCTCCATCATCGACTACCTGCCCCTCATCAGCAGCAACGCTCACAGGTTAGAACCTCTGTGCCGCTGGTGGAGTTGCTTTCTTCGGCATGATTTGATGATTTGGTTGGCATTTATCATCAATAGCTTGGATGCCTTGCTTTGATTCAAGTGATTAAACTCTGTGTATGCCTGTGTGTCCATCTGGCCGTGTGCCCACATTTGTGTGTGTGTTTGTATCTGTTCCAAGGTACTGGTCTCGTATCGACGGACTTATCCGGGAGGCTCTGATCCTGAGGAATGTCCGGGTTCGTCTGCTGATAAGTTGCTGGGAAAAGACTCATCCACTTACTTTCAACTTCATCTGGTCCCTGAGGAGTCTGTGCATGGAGCAGTCTAACTGCTCACTGGAAGCTGTAAGTACAAGGCCATTATGTACTATTTTCAACTCTAAAGATACACTTTATCAATGCTTACTGTGTGTGTGTGTGTGTGTGTGTGTGTGTGTGTAGAAGTTCTTCAACCCCAGAGTGCAGAGGGACGGCAGTCTCCAGGGAATAAACCACAACAGGTTTATGGTGACAGACAGAGCCATATACTTAGGTGAGCTCATCGACTAGACTTTATGTCCTATATTCTTCCGTCAGATCTCATTTTCAGTTGGCTTAAAAGCACAGTTCAGCATTTTTGTAAGTACGGTTATTTGTTTTATTTCTGAGAGCGTGATGAGAAGTTCTTTGGTTCTTTGGTGTTGATCTTCATCATGTAACTCTCAGAAAGAAGGCAAAGCATTTCAATCAATCAATCAATCATACAAAGTTTGTTTATATAGCACCTTTCAAACAAATCAAATGCAATTCAAAGTGCTTTACAAGCGACTGACTAAACATAGGAAGTTAAAATGGACATTAGAGACTAATGCACACCAAAACAACCAGATCAGCATAAAAGATAATACAA
Source organism: Macquaria ambigua (assembly GCA_008360985.2). NCBI lineage: Eukaryota > Metazoa > Chordata > Actinopteri > Centrarchiformes > Percichthyidae > Macquaria > Macquaria ambigua. The sequence continues at coordinate 352,248 of VMKM01000294.1, forward strand.
GCAAATAATAGAATAGAATACTACACAAAATAAAAACACACACACAAAAAATAAAAAATAAATAAAAATATATATAATAATAAAATAGTAAAAATGTTAAAAAAATAAATAAATAAAATAAAAATAAAATTGAATGAAATAAATAGTAATAATCAGCAATAAAATGATGATAAAAATTGAAATAGAATAAAAAGATAATAATAAGTAAAATGAGCATAAATAGTAAAACCATGGAATTATAAAACACTACATAAAAACCAGACTAAATAGATGGGTTTTTAGTTTACGTTTAAAAAGCTCAATATTTTCAGCTCCTCTCAGATCCTCTGGAAGGCTGTTCCAGCGGCTCAGAGCGTAATGGCTAAAAACAACATCACCAAATGTTTTTGTTCAGCTTTGTGGAACAGAGAAGAACCGGAGGATCTGAGGGGCCTTCCCGGTTCATAAACCACAAGCATTTCTGAGAGGTAGTCTGGTGCCAGATCATGTAGTGCCTTATAAACTAATAAAATAATTTTAAAATCAATACGAAAAGTAACAGGTAACCAGTGTAAAGACTTTAAAATACGTGTAATATGTACTCTCCTTTTGGTCATTTCCCTTGTTAGGGATTAAGTGTATTTATCCACTGATACTACATGGCAATATTTAAAAATTCTGCTCGTTATTTGGTCATCTTGGTCTTATTTGTTGTGCTGCAAGATCTATTTGACATTAAACTGTGGGCATGTATTTGTTTCTTCTTCTTTCTCTGTGTCCTGACAGGCAACCTCGACTGGCTGGGGAATGAGTTTAGCTATAATGCAGGAGTAGGCCTGGTGATCAGTCAGCCAGAGGGCATCGAGGAGAGGAACTCTACAGTGGTGGAGCAGCTACGGGCTGCGTTTGAGAGGGACTGGTTTTCACGTTACACCCGCTCACTGCAGGTCAATAAGATCCCCATCTGCAACAAGCACCAGGTCAGCAGGCTGGTGCCAGGAAAAGCTAGCCACCTGGACAATGGACCAGTGCCTATGAGAACAGGCCAGCACGATAACGGACCTGCTCCAATGAGAAACAGTCACAAAGACGATGAACAGACGCCAGTTAAAACACGGCACCATGATGACAGACTAAGCAAAATTAGTCACCAAGGCATGGCCACTGGACATGTGCCAATTATAGACAGTTACCAAGAGAGGGGACGAGTCAAAATGAGTCACATTGACAACAGACAGGTACAAATCAAAGATAATTACCATGACAATCCAATGGATCCACCCAGTCAGTCGGCTGAGAGCAGCGGCAGCAGAGAGATCTCCAACAGGTTCCTGTGACCTCAAAGCATGATAGGTTCCTTTTCACTGAATGATGTTTGGAGAACTGCTCTCTTCCAGTAACAATAGACTTCACACACTGGGTCTTTGTAGCATTTTAATATTGCCATTTTGAAGACAACAAACACTTTGAAGATTTGAGTAATATCTAGTTTGCAGGACTTGATAATGTGCACGGAAGAACTCAGGAAGGACAGTCTGGAATGAAACCAAAACATTTTGGTTTAGAAGAAATGCTGTAATAATAACTTACAACCTTTCTTATTTAATCTTTTTTCTCTCCTTGTTGAGGTCTCTCAAGCAAAGGAAACAGAAGAACTTTTATTGATTGCCTAATTATTATATGTCACTTAAGCTGTTTGTGGCAGTCAGAATTTATCACCCTTTAAAAGGGGGAATGACACCCACATGGCCAAGCAGAGATGCGAGGCAGTGCAGCACATGTAGCTACACTAGCTACATTTAGGATTACAAATACTACACAGCTTCATATGTTGTGGATCTCTTATTGCCTCTGTACTCAAATTGGTAGTGGATATCTTGGCCTCCTGTAAATAGTTTTGTGCATCTCCAGCAGTATTCTGAGTAAGTTACTGTTTATTCAGATAATTACTTAAAACTATAAACGTATTCATTACCACTGATAACTTCAGATCTTCATCCCCAGACCAAATCAACCTGAAACCATCAGTTTAATAAACTGTAACATCGGGTCAAATGACATTAATAGAAACAGACAACCTCATGTGGCCTTTCCACATAATTTATTCAACTGTGTCACTAGACAGAAAGAGACAAACAGAATCAGTGTTTTTCTGTTGCATTTAAATTTATTTAGAATTGGCCCATATTAACACAGATCCCTCTAAAGGGTTTAAATGTTTGTATTGAGGAGTCAAGATTGCAATTTCATTCACAAAAACACACTGAAATTGATGAACATTGCCATTAGTCCTGTAATGGAAATAACCAAATAGCTCATTTTGAGTGCTGACCCACAGCTGAGGAACTGGGGCTCTAAAGGGATTGATCAAATCATGTCCGCCATGTTTTAATCTCAATACCACAAGCACCAAACGCTGTACAGAGAGCGGTTACATAATCCCGGACACGATGCGTCATATATCTCTCCACAGCAGGATGGTGTATATCAACCTTTTTTATTTTATGGAGGTCATAATTGAATTAGATGATGCACCTATTCTACTGTGTTTATCACATAACACCAAATGTACTATGGTCTGGAATTTTCAATCAGTTGCCACCACTGAAAAACGGCAGCCATCATTAGTTTAAGACAGCTATTTTTCCCTGGAGGAAGAGGGACTATTGATCTGAAAGGGCCCTTATAGATAATCATTCCAGTTCCCATATACAAATCCTAGGAAAAGAAGGGGAACTGAATGGTTATCTATAGTATTCTGCAAATGCCATGTTGTGACTTATTGAACAAATACTAAAGGAGCAGTTAGTAGAAGGGGGCAGATGGTCTGTGCTGTCAGCCAAATCAATACAATGAATTTTTAACAGAGCTTGACTGTTGTTTGCTGCAGTTTAACCTCAAGGACATGTTGGTCTGTAATGTCATGCCTGCAACTGAATATATATTGGCTTTACCATGTAGAGGTAGAGCTAAAAATACATGATTGTTAGTATAATTACTAATTTACCCTTGACTGAATGCTTGTAGGGACTTACTTTCATTTGCATTTTGAATGATTGCATGTCAGTTTAAGACCTTTACACACTCTTTGCTGTGAGTGCAACTTTTTGCAACTTTGCTTGTGGGTTTATGATGTAGAAAAAATGTTTAACTCCCAAAGCCATTAATCAAGGAGGCAGGAAAACATTTCCAGAGAGAGCTACATAGTGATGTCTTCATCAACAATATACAGGGTGTTATGGTCAGTGCTTTAATGTAAAAGCAGCACAGGCGTAATCTGTGTTTTGTCTGTATTCACTTAGCAGGAAGAACAATTGAATACTTTAATTCTGCCGGAAAACTGAAGCTTACAGTAAGAATGCATAGAAGGTTTAGCTGTAACAGACAGTCATTGTGGCAAAATGATATACAGGGTTCGTACAAAGTCTTGAAAGTTTGCTTAATTTTAACCGTTATGTTTTCAAGGTTAGGAATATGTTTGAATTTGAATATACTCCTTGAAAAATGCTTAATTTTCAACATAATCTGGTGTTTCATCATCTGCACAATCACTCATGTAAACCAAAAATCTTTTAATATTTGAAACGATCCCGTCGTCACATTTGTTTGTTGTCTCCCGGCATTTATAGTAACAATTTAGATGTAATGATAAAGGCTTCAAGAGTCTCGAAATTTTTGGTTTAGGTACCTTGAAAGTGCTTGAAAAGTGCTTAAATTCTACTCTTAAAAAGCTGTACGAACCCTGGATATATCACATGATTTTTGGTGGATGTCACAAGTATTTTGTATACAGTGTTTGTGCCTGCTCTGTTTGTGCTACAGGTCAAATGTAAGCCACTACACAGACTCAGTCCTGTCATACAGTGAGAAAACACACCATTTGACCATGTAATCTGGTCATGATGGAAAACTTCTGCCATCTAGAGGATGTCATGAGAAAGAACATTTCTTCTCACTTACCTGCTGCAATATGACATGATTATTTTTTAAAAACAGCCTTGATCAGGAATACATGTTGGTTCACAACTACTGTTTATTTGTTAATTAACTGTTAAAATGTACAAAAGGCAGCGACATAGGAATGTAAGTAATTTTCCCGTTAAAGTTGGAACTTGAATTTTGTTGATAGCTACTATTTCTTGTTTTGAGGTGATCAGAGGATTACTCATTCTTTAAAAAACAGCATATATTGAACTCACAGTATAGTACGGGAAGTTAATATATAAAACATTAAAGTATAAAAGAAGAATCATATAATGAAAATCACTGTTGAATTGTAACAAACAACAAGAAATTACGTTGCTGCCGTACGTGTATGTGCCCTAACTCTTTCTCTCTTTCTGTGCGAGACACAGCCATTAATTCATCCATAAATTGATTCATAACTCTTATATGACACTAACACTTACATGAATCAAACATGGTCTGTTTCATTTGTTTCTCCATACAGAGTGAGTAGAACTTAGAAGAAAGAGCATTATTTCAACATATTTTTTAACACCATATTGCTTGTAACCTGACAGATCCACTACTTTATGCTGCCATTATCTATGATTGTCACACTGGGGAATGCTGCTAATGCTACCCTGTACCCAGGCCTTCATGTACATTACTTGTTTGTTTTCAAACTATTTTGATAATTAAAAACAGTGACTATTTTCCTGTTAGCAGAGACCAGGACTTCACCTTTTAATGGCATATTTTCAACTGAGACTTTATTGTAGCTCTGGAACACAGAGCACACAGTACACAGATGCCAAGGTTTGAAATCAGCAACGGGTTTACAATCTGCTACATACAAATTACAAAATCATAGCCAAAAAAAAACAGAAAAACAGGAATGTTTCTGTATCACCTGTTGTGCACTGATCATCTGTCCACCCCTCCTGTGAGATTAAAGAAAATTGAGCAATTTTCGCTGAATACTCTGTGAAAGATACTGTTTTCCTTGAAGTCAGAAGGGTAGATTGCTTTGAGGTATTGGCTGCAAAGTTAAACAGAATGAAGCACTTTTACTGACCGGTTCGATTTAAATGCTCACTGTAAAAGCTTTTTAATGTTGCCTACCTTTATTCTGTTAAATGTTTTCAGCATGACTGCTGCTTGCATGCCCTGCCTTTATGAACTGCGCACAGTAGCAATAGGCCTTTCTAGAGATAATGATCATAATGAAATCTTATATACCTTTTAAAAATACAGAAGGAATGTATATTTATTGAATACCCTTGTTAATGCGCACTACTGAATGATCTGATTGCTAAGTTTTTACTCTTAATAAAAAACTCTTAGCTTTTTGTGTCTGTGTGTGGGTGTGTTTCTCTCTCTGTGTGTGTGGGTGTGTTTCTGTGTGTGTGTTTAAGTATAAGTGACTTGTGTTTCCCTACCACAAAGTCTGTTAATTAAAGCAAGGTGGCTTACCTCAGAAGTTAATCCTTAGTACATCACTGCACTGTGGCTGTCAGTCAGGCCCTAGATGCAGCCTGAATGGACTGGCCTCTGGGGCTAAGCAGAGGACTATTCAGGTTGTTACAGGAACATATTGGCTGATTGTAGACCAGGTCTCTACACTAACTTTTTTCCCAAGGAGTACATGTTAGGAGCACACAAAGAAATTTAGGAGAACAGTGAAAAATGTTCTAGTAACACAGAGTTTATTAACAAACAATGTATTACATACATAGTTATACTGCGTGTGGCGTGCAGTTAATTTAACATTTTGTTTACAGTAGTATTGCACATAAATATTTAGTTCTTTGTTTCAGAGTTACACATCTTGCACTCACCAGTAGACGGGAGAAAATGACGCGTTAACGTGATAGAAAATATGGCAAGCCAGAGGGATCAAATGCCGTCAGTCGGCACACGTCCCTGGTACATAAACGGGGTAAAATACGGTGTGCTGACGATTTTTACACTGCTTTTTACGCTGTTACATTTTAAAACACCGCTTTTTACGCCTGTAAAAACTATACAAAACGCCGCTTTTTACACATTAAAACCGTTATTTACGCCATTTTCTTGTATGGTAATGAACCCTTCCTCCTGTTTTACATAGTTGCTGGTAGACTGGCCAGAGAGGATTACTGTACCCAACATCCAGTACACTTTGGAAGGTCCTGTAATGGACCAAGTTCAAGCACAGTTCAACCCACTCAGTGGCCCAAGAGGGAGTCTGGGAATACAGATTCTCTGTGATCTTATATCCTTTCTGGACTCAATTCATTAACACCATATTTATATGATGACTGGACCCTGGGGGTGGTGGGGGAGGTACTTTTAGAAACTCTGTATATGAATGGAATATCAGTACAATACTGTACAATTTATAAAGACAATACAGATCAACAGCCTAGCAATGACAAGCATCTTTCATAGATGCGCTGCTTTGGTCTGGCTTTACTCTTCACCCATTGGTTACAAAAACTCTGAATTCACTGGCTATGTAAAACAGGAGGAAGGGCTCATTACCATACAAGAAAATGGTGTAAATAACTTGTGTCTTGGACAGGTTTTAACGCGTGTAAAAAGCGGCGTTTTAAAATGCAACAGCATAAAAAGTGGCGTTGTAAACAAAAACAACGCCACCTTTTTATGTACCAGGGACGTATGTGCCGACTGACGACATTTGATCCCTCTGGCTTGCCATAAGTTTGGTCGCGTTAACATGATATGTTTTACACGTTAACAAAACAGAGAATGACACACCTTGAATCAAGGCACTCATACATATTCATGAGGAGGGTTGCCTCAAATATGTCTAACAACAATGCAAGGGAGCACGTTGTACATAAATTAGTGATGTGGGCGTCTACGCACTCTTTACAGGCACCTACATGCACCTCAAAGGAAAGGACATAGTATGAAACATAAGCCAGAGGTGTGGTTTAGAAGAAGCCAATTTAAACTATTAGTGGGGACAGTGAAGATATAGAAGCAGAAGAAATCTAGCTAGCTTTAGTGGAATGAAATCATATGAAAATTAAATGGAATGGGATAAATAGTGCATCATCATGATAAAGTTACTACAGGCACTCAAGGTGAGCCATAATAATTACCAATAATATTCACCCGATTCACCACACTAGAGAACCCAATTCACTGTAAGGTTAAAGTGGCACCACTGGTAACTCACAGCCTCCTTCACATACAAACTTGCTTTGGAATACAAATGTATGAGACACCACTCAGAGGACTTCCAATACAAACATTTTATATTCCTGAATATGTTCCTACAGTCAGTCTATCAAAGCTGTGCAGACTATGACATATGACAACTGGCCTCCACCATATATCCACCATATATTTCACCACTGGATTACATAATTTCAAACTTGTAAGATACTAAAATGTTGCATAACTGTTTACCAGCTGCGACAGTATTTCTTTATGATTGTATACAGCTGAAACATAGGAGAAGATGGTATGAAGTGAGGTGAAGGCTGCAGAGATTCCTGTGTCTGGTATACCTGCCTGGGCTCGCGCAGCAGCGGACTGACGTAAAGGTTACCTTGGCAACCGATTAGGCGTCACCACTCGGCTGCAAATTCATGAGTGCGCTTTTCTTCTCAGAGACTGTCCCGTCCTGTCGAGAGAGGAAAAACAGCGACTGTGACGGGCTATGGGGACTCGTTTATGAGGGACAATAAACCAGATGTCTTTTTCCATCTGTTTGAGTTGGTGTAGTGGAGCTGGACGCGCCGACCTGAAGAACATCGCTGTGCTGGTGCTGTTGTTGTTAACGCTACCCAGCAGCAGCCAACATGGCTGAGGATGACTGTGAATGGGTTGTGGAGAGCATCGTTGGCTACCTGGGAAGTCCCGAATGGCTTATTCCTGTCACGGACTTTATGGAAAACAAATGCACAGGTAAAAACAGGTTATCTGCCATGTTCAATCTTCTGGCTATACAGTGAAGCCTTTCTGGAGCTGTGTACCGTTAGCGCGGTGGCTAAGCTAAAGCTAACTTGTGGCTGCGATGTTTTTGTTGACGTATATTTAATATGGAGACGTAATATATTTTTGCCGCCTGATAATCTGCGCTTTACTTAATACACGTCCTTGTTGCGAGTTAATCAGAATGTCAGAACTTTTGCCTCGACATTAAGCCACAGAGGACACAGGTGACGATAAAGGTAGCAAGTCATACCACAGTAAAGGTAACGCTGGCAAGATAGCTAGCTGGGTAGAAACCTTAGCTACCAAAGAGGTCATGTATATTAACTTTTTGTGTGCTTTTCAGATATCTCCTATGGGAATGGTTTACATGCTGAATTACTAACATTTAAATGTTAATGTTAATTTGGCCCCTTTTTTTTAGTTTTTGATGACGAAGATGAAAATAAGTTATCATACACAGAAATCCATCTGCAGTATAAGAAATTGGTGAGTACAGTACTTGGTCCAGATGTGTCAAACATGTTAACTGAAACAACAAAGTGCCCTATTTGCATGCATTGCTTCATCAACATTATTCATTTGTGGTTTTATATTGCTGACTCATCACACTGGACTGATGTAAGCTGCTTTGTTTTTGTAGGTGGAGAAGCTGTTAGATAATTACATGCAGGAGGTTGGCATCAATGAGCAGCAGTTTCTGGATGCATGCACCTCTCCTTTAGCCAAGTCCAAAACTCTGCAGGTAGGTTAAGCTCCCTGTTTGCACACTGCTGTCAGCCTGCCAGGCATCCTGATTGGAGAATCAAGGATGGGATTTACTTACACAACCCCACTTATGCTGCTTTTTACCTGGTGCCAAACGTAGCTGGTCTCCTCCCTCAAGGCAGAGATGTGCGTTTTTTCTGATGAATCAGCAAAATGAGAATCCAGTTTGTGACATAACCTACAACCACATGTATGTTTTTATCCTAAACTAGATTTAGATCTGTCCTATTTAAGTGCCATGGCTTTGTCAGGCTGAAGTGTGTTACCCAAACAGTGTCCTGAATGCATATTATACTAAGCAGAGTGCATACCTCCACCATAGCTATGCAATTGGCAAGACAGGTCAGTTCCAAGCAACAGACTTTCATCAGAAGTTATTAATTCTCTGCCTGAACCCAGGCTATATACACATATATCTAGAATCTCTCATGTTTTCATAAAGGTACCTAAAATCTGACATGAGATACTACTCTTCATGTAGTTGCCACTTTTAACATTTTAGTCAAATGTTGCAGAACACTCATAAAGGATGTGCCTCTTCTTCAGTTTCCTGGTAGGTTCACATAGTTTGATGATGTTACATCAATCTCCAATATGGCTTTTTTGAAGATTCATGCCCACCACTGCAACGCCTTTGTTTAGTCAGTGGGAAAAATCTCAAAAATCTCTCTATCTGTTCAGTTCTTTTGTGAAAAGGTTGGTTGCTAATTCACTTACAAATTTGGAAATTGTCTTGTTAAGAAGCAGAGACAAGGGTACGGATGTAACAGGTCTGAAAATGTAAGCCCCATCATCCATGGTGGTGGAGGTAATAAACTGGCAGTACCTGATGAGACTCTGAAAAAGTGGCAGTAAGGTTGGGAAGTAAACCTTGTGTTTGGCTCCTTCCCTCAATAACTGTCAACCCTGCTGCTGTTGCCTGTTGGCCCACTCATGTTTGTTTGTGCATGTGTATATTCTTGTGTAGCAAGTGTATAATGCATGGACTATACAGTACACGGTAAGGGTTTGGGGTTTCAGGTGCGACTGGGCCCACATACCAAAAATGCACTTCCATCACATTAAGGTGCTATGGATAAAAGTTGTCTTTTGTGTGTGTGTGTTGTGTCTGTGTGTATTTGTGTTCAAAGTTGTAACTGTTCGCCCAGGCTGTTTAAGCCAACAACTTGTTATAACATGAGGTTTTAAAAGTGTATTATATTGGTCGAATAAGAATTTTAAGATATTAGTACAGTCTATCATGAGTTTTTCCTTGGCACTGATCAATAGGTATAATGTGGCTGTGCCAGATTGGCAGAGATGGAGATCTGGATTTAATCGCAATCCTCAGGAGACTTGGATCTCATTAATTACCACTGAGATAAATACTTAATGTCTGTAAAGCAGGTCAAATTCGATAAAAAAAAAAAAAAGATTAACAGTAGCAGAAGTTGCAGTTTGCTGTATGCAGAGGTTTTGTCATCTGTTTGAGTTTACCCATGCAGAAACTTTGTGTAAAAATGAGAAAACAATCTTCAACTATATGAGAGATTGCTTGCTTCACTTTTGTGTCCTGGATAGCAGGACAGAAAATGGAAGCTTTGTCAAACTCTGCATCCTGATGGAAAAGGCTAGCAAAATAAGAATAAGGCTCAGGTTTAAATTGTGTTTAAATAGTTTAATTTGTTTGTTTGAGAGCATCTACATTCAGTAACAGATAGGGAATTAACTAGTATATATTTTTTCAATTTGAAAAAACACCTCAATACCCATCATACAAGATAATAATAATGCTACTATAATACTGCAATGCAGCAGCAGCAGATTCAGTAGTTCCAATGCAGAATATAACTAGATTTCCACACTGCTAGAAATCTCACACTGACTAGTATGTACCCCAGCTATGATCACTTGTTTTTCATAGGACTTGGTCTGGTTTGGTTCATGTAGATTTTTAAGTGACGACCTCCTCTCATGTTTTTTTATAGCAGACAAAAGACCAATTGCTGCAAAATAGTTGATATTCTGATAATGTCATCAAAATAGCATTTTTTTGTTGAACTGTTGCACCAAAGAAAAAGAGAATAGAGAAAATAATTAAACCTAGAGGATGTACTGTAGGTTTGGGCTTCAGGCAGAAACAGTGCAGGGTAAGAGAGACTGACAAAGGGAGAAGGGAAATCGTGAGGAGGAGAAAGAGAGAAGCTGAGCATGGAGACTGAGGAGCTGGTGACCCAGTTGAATTGTACTAAGACTACACTGAATGTGTATTTAAGGTCGGTCAGAAAGATTTGTCTAGCATTAGCCTAGATGGGAGACAGACCTTTAGCTACTGACAGGAAGCTAATGTGAAAGATTAGGCCTAAGTACCACTCTTTACTAACATAGCTTAATTTTTGTAGGGACTTGAGTTGAGTGCCTACCATGCTGGAAGTACTCTACATCCTGTCCTGATCTACAAGGGTTATAACAGGGCAAGATAACCCTAATAGGAACATTGACTATTTATTACTTATCTCATGTAGCTAGACATCTGTTTCTGGAAAAATTCAAGCACAAAATTTGGTCTGAGCACTATTGCTACACCTCAAGCCAAAAAAAAAAAAATATTAATGGAGAACTTGTTTGAAATACTGAACCAAAACCAAACAGATTGTAATTTTCAAATTCATAGCCAGTCGAATGGCTGCCATAGGTTTTCAAACATGTCGGTATCTCAATTGTTTTCCGTGAAATATTCTTTAGACCTCATTGAGCTTGACAGGACAGAAGTGTAGCTATGCAAGAGTAAGATTTAGCCTATTGGATAAGTTTGATACTAAAAGAGTCTCTAGTATTTAAATAAACTGATGTTTAACTTACAGAATGATGACGGCATTGGGTACACTGATTTTTCATGGTCTTATATGTAGTTGTTGTTTGTGTTGTTCAGGCTGTGTTCCAGCCAGTTGTGGCTACAGATGACTTCCAGATGTTTCGCGCACTGATGGTCCAGAAGAACATGGAGCTGCAGCTTCAAGCCCTCAGGGTCATTAAGGAAACAAATGGTAGGCTGGATTAACGCACACACATACACCCAAACACCAACAGGAAAACACTACTGATATAGCTGCAAGTAATATTCCTGTGTGTGTAGGGGCCCTCCCAGAGTGTTTGACTGATGGCGTGGACATGATGACAGAGCTGCAGCAGCAAGAGATGAAAATCCTGCAGGAGGTTCTCAAGTAAGTCACTTGAATCTGTCTCTATCCTACTCTCTGTGTCACTCTCTTTGTTTAAAGGGTTATCTTAAACACTTAAAGTCTTTGTAATGGCTGTAATTTTCATCGCATGGGAACCACAATAACATTAAAATCCTCAGTTGAAACAAGGATTTGAATTTCTTAGATATCCTGACCTGGATGATGTACAGTCTTTTTGACAGGTCAGGAATTATTTCCAGTGAAGCTGAAATTGAGCGTGCATGAACGATACAAAGGAAGAATCAAAGAAATATTATGATCCCCAAAATTGTGGAGTTGTGATGTCATGGGTGCAATGATGAGTTAGCTAATATCTTATCCTCATGTGGCTTGACCTGGCAAAAATCAGCTTTATAAGATTGCAGTCATGGGCAATGTTTATAGGCCTATGTGTATGTGCCCAGGTTCCTAGAAGGTCTTGCCCCTGCTCTCTAATGGGATTTTGCTAGTGGCAGCCTGGCCAAGTAGAACACACTGAGTCTAATGGGACCGCAGTTAAGCTCCTTAGGGTACAGCTAATTCAGGTTGGAGGGATTGACACTAAACAAGCAATTGAGAAAAATAGTATTTCTATCCCCTTTGTCTTACCAGGGTACCATGGCTGCTTATCACCACTGCATTCTCCTGCATATCCTCCCTTCCAGATATACTGTCAATACAATGCTTTTCTGCAGCTGACTTCCCTACAAGCACCTGAATGCACCGTGAAGTAATTGTTGTCCTTAGTCCCTGATTGCAACTGCATTATCATGCAATGATAACATACCTTGACTAAATGTTTACTGCAATGGATTTGGATTACCAGTTTCATGCAAGTTTCAATTCTGCAAGTTGGCTTTCATTCTATACTGACATGACTTAAACCCAGTGGTTTTGGGTGTTTGTGTGAGAACTTAATGTACTGAAAATAATCAAGCTGTACTTCCTTTTGTTAAATAGATATTGCTAAATAAACAACATGATTTATAGAAATGCTTTTCTCAAATGCTGTAAACTCTGAGTATACAGCAGTCTCAGGTCTGGTTAGAGTGCCATTGGAATATAAGACAGTTCAGTAACGGTTTTAGGCTCGATTAACAGTCCAAATGTAGCTATCAATATCTCAGACCATGCTTATGATAAAAATCTTAACAGGATTTCTGACAAGGCACAGTAACAGCTGGAATGACTATGATCAAAATGCTGAACTGTAACTATACTGTCATTCAATTTTAGACTAATTCTGATTGCTACATTTAGATGATGCTACTCTTTTGCAATGTTTTTTCAATAGTAACATATGGCTCTAGTTGTCATAAAGCCACCATCACTGAGAAAAGTCATCATACTTGTGTAATTTTTATATTTGGCATAATCTTTGTTTAATTTTGTTATCTGTTTCATCAAACACCTATCATGATGACATGCTGATCTTGTACAGCTTATTATTTATTTTTATTTTTGGGGAAAATGATATAGACCATTCTCTTCTTGCTCTTTTACATGATCTCTCTCTATCTGTACACCTACTGGTAAATGCTTTGCGAAAGGCTCCTCTAAGGGAATTTAAGTAGTTATAAATAAATAAATCAAATTAAAGGATCTGTGAGTGGTGCCCTGGTGATCTCTATGAGCAAGCTAGGGTGTAGCTTGGTTATCATGTGGAAATCCCTGACGCTGGTGTCCTATTCGAGTTTCTAGTCTAACTAGACTCTTATCACACCTAGACTACTGTAGCAGGACCAGTTCAGATATTTCAGGCTTTGCAAAAGAAATTACTTTTGTTTGGGCTAATTTATGCATTGTGAAAATCAGACAATTAGCCCTGGATCAAATCTAATTATTGACCTGTAGTAAAACCAGACACCTTCTTTTTCTCTCCTGCTACTTTGTCCTCAGAAAGTCTAAAGAGGAGTATGATGAGGAAATGTCCAGGAGGCTGCTATTAGAGGAAGAGGTTGGTTCCACCTCCAGCAGCTGCTCTGACAAGCCAATGGAGGAAAGCAGTGAAGCCCAGAATACCACCTCTGCTCTCAGCCAACAGAGCAACAATGCCAAGGTGAGGCATCAGGAGCTGCATGAGTCAAATAAGGCCGTCTGTAAAACCTGCGACATCACTGCGTTGCCTTTGTTGGACTTTTTCTAACAACTCAGACTTTTTGTGTGTTATCCCTGATGCTACAACTGCTTAATGGTTATTGCCAACATCCCTTTTCCGCTTACACCCCCACCATCTCTCCTTTATGACTGCATGCATGTGAATTGGGTAGAAAATCAAGTTCCTTTTGTTAGACTTTTGGCACGGCAGGCCTGCTGTTGTTAACAGGTAAGCATCAGGGATTTTCTCTGATACCAAAATATTGGCATGATATTCAAAACCTAGGTATCAGTGCATCCTGAGGGCAAATCGTAACGTTTCAGTTTCGTAGTCTGCGCAGTAGGTTGGTCATGTAGTAACTTTGTAGTTTTAAAGCCTGTAAATAAGTTTGCCCATGTAGTATCGATAGATTAAAAACAGTTGCTGACTGCAGGGTAACTGGGAAGCGTTTCTTGCATTCTACACACTATTTTACGATTTGATGTGAAACATTCTCTTTAGATATTTAGTGGCCATTTAAATGCACATACGGAGTTATTCACGAGTCAGGATGTTCCCTGACCAGTTTGTTACCAATCAGAGCTTAACTATCAGAGGCTGAGTTGACCAGAAGTGTAAAGTATCCAGAAATGTTCTACAGTAATGTGAAAGTTTCAGTAAGACACACTAGTGTCTACAAGCCTACAATCTGTCGACCGTATGTGGTGTTGTAGCTGCTGCTTTTCAGCATTTGCATGTTGCTCTAGTGGGCTGAATTTGATGCAGTGTCATCTGTACATATATTAATGCCTGTGGGTCCCTCCCTCCAGGTCAACGGCAAACCTGTCAAAAAGGTAGAGAGCAAGACGGCAGCCACAGGAGGTGGAGATGTGAAGAGTGCAGCTAAGAGCAGCTCCACGTCTAAACCCACACCAGGTAACTCAGAAGAGCTTCACACTCTTCACCACCAACTCTTCTTCTTTTTGTCTTATTTAAACTTCCCACTACACTTGGCTGGTTTACTGGTTTTCTTTTGATCTTGGGAAAACCCTGAATAAATAAATCCAAATTATAGTTCGTCAGGCAAGTGAGGATAAATTCCACACAATTGTTTCTTATTGTTTGTCTAGAAAGTAAGTCGCTTGAGCATATTACTATTATTATTATTTTGTATAGTATTATATCATTTTTTAACACACAACCAACCTGAAAAAGCTACCAAACTGATTTAAATATGTGTGTGCAGCTTGTGGCAGTAACGGTGTGGAGGCCAGAGTCCTTCCAGCAGTGAGAGCTCCAGTAAAGTCCGGTGAACCCTCCGTCAGCCTGAGTCCTGAAACCAAGGAGCAGAGGAGCAGCAGCAGCAGCCAGACTGCAGCCGAGGCGCTGCTGGAGGAGGCACACAGGGAGGCTGGCTTCTCTAAGCCATATACTGTGAGTCTGTGAGCCTGCTACATAAAGTACAGCCTCTGTGAGATGCACAATGCTTTATGTGATTTATTCTGCTGAGTGTCATACACATGCTAAATCTGGCTGTCACCAGAGACAAAATGTTGGAGCCAACCAAATTATTTTCCTTCTTCAGTCTCTAGCCCTCTTTTTGTGCTGCAGGTTGCTCCTCCTTCCCCTTGTTTAACTTAGTTGTGTGGAAAACAAGCTCTGTTTTGTTTAACAGCAGAATTCCCTCATAACCAAATTCAAGTGAAGGAACTGACAGTTTAATGTGTACACCACCACCACGTCAGAGATGAACTGTAGAAGATAAAGATACTTAGTCTGGATGGTATAGGAATCTGGGGGTTTTAACAGCTGTGTAGTTTGTGCTCAGCAGAGATCACCTTCTGACATCGTAAAACCTGTGTGTTGTGTCAGAAATGCTTAAACAAGACGGTGTGATTCAAAAACTGCACTGCATCAACTCTGGGGTTAAATCATCTGCATCATAACTAAAAACAGCTCATTCAATCATGGCAACAACATTCAACACATTCAGTACAACTCAGAGTTTCTAGAAAACACAATGTAAAATGGTACTAGAATGATTTAATTTATAACTTTAAAAAACATTTAAAAATAAACTTTTATAGTTTTTTTTTGTTTTTGTTTGTTATTTTCTTCTTTCTTTCTATATACACATATTTAATAATAACATCAACAATGAGCTCGGAGGAAAGCCCACCAATACCTCCATTTTTAGCATTTCAAAATAGTTAAAGAGTTAACTGGGCAAAAAGTCATAATGTTTGCTTGGTTGCATGGTTTGAGTTGTACTCCTCCTCTTCCTCCTGTTTCACCTTCACCTCCACTTCCCTCCAGGAGCTGTCAGCATCTCAGCAGGAGCAGCTCCAGCAGAGGGCAGCGTATCTGTGTCAGCAGCGAGACAAGCTGCATGCACTGAAAAAGGAACAGCAGAAAACCAAGCAGCCAGCTGCACCGACCGCACCAGAGGAGGCCCCCCCCCCCACCACCCCGGTAACTACAGCCTGTTATACCTCCCTTCACAAAGAGGTCAGAGGTCAGCATCAACCACCCAACTGTTGGAGGACACTTTGGCCAGTTGAAGAAGAACATGGCTTGATGTGGAAAAAATATTTTATTTTGCAGGCCTGAGTACATTTGACATGTTGTAATTAACTATTCACTATTTCCTCATATTGGCCCATTAGAGTTATTATTAGATATACAGACTACCGATCATTTCATTTTAACATTGGCTTTGAGTTGTGTCTCTCAGTAATCACAGTAAGAAATTGTGCCAGGACCTAATGATCTAGACTTAATATCCATACTTTTCATTTTGGTCATATTTTTAATCTTTTAATTCCAAAACTACATTCTTGATTTCACCGGATTTTCTTTAACACACATTTTTCTTTCTTTTTCTTCGAATCATCCTTCTGACTTATTTATTGGGTTCTTGTTCTTCATCTCCCTCTGTCTGTATCTGACCTGGTCTGGCCTGTCAGGAGGCAGTGGGGCAGTCCCAGAGGAATGGGGCCTGTACCCCTCCTCCTCCTCTTCCTCCTCCTCCTCCAGCACAACACTCTGCTAACTCCACCAAACAGAAGGTGATCCATCAGCTGCCTCTGCCTGATGTGACCACATGTACTCATTCATGCCTAGTATGTTGCTAAGGTTTTGCTGTGTAGCACTCCTTCCCCTCTGCCTCTGTCGTACTGTCTCACACACCCTTACTCAAAGTCCACAGTCTCCGTCCCTCAAGCCCAGAAAAGGAATAGACTGCAGTCTGAGCTCTTTTACTCCAGTTAATCGCTTATTGAAGCCACAAAATAAAGAGAATGAGGTCTCATTTACACTGTTGATTGAAATCACACCCCGTCAAAAGCTATTTGTATGCTTAAGGTTTTGAATTGAAATCAACATCTCCTCTTATATTGTATAAAGCTTTATAAATATTTGATTACTTGATACCACAAACCCTAAACATACAGGCGTAGCATAGCCAAATTCCTAACACCACGTGTGCTTAGTTGTGTTTTAGTAGTATTTCCTACTGCTTTTTCACTTTCACTCAACATTCTGTCTTAAACCAGTGGTAGTGATTATTATCTTATCGATCCGGTCGCTAACTCTACTGCCTGGTCTGGTCTCTGTACGCAGGAAATATCTGCCGAGGAGAGGAAGAAGCTGCAGAAGAGAAAACATCTGGCTGACAAGCTGAAAGAGGAAGTGATTAAGAAATAACTTAACCAACTGCAATATTCTCATGTATATCCTATATGTTTACGCTGTTAATCAAACACATGGCTTCCTTTACGCTGCCTCCTTCGGCCAGATAATTCACTTTTACGTAACACAGATCAGGGTTTTTCCAAAGAAACATACAAAGTATGAGGTCTTCCTTCCTCAAGAATTCTTTTGATTGGTGTCTGCAGAGGAAGAAGGTACATCTCCTTTTGTATTTTGGATGTACCTGTCCAGTATGTCTCCACTCATAAGAGAGCACTCAAGTATTCTAAGATCTGTTAGATTTGTTTGACTGAGCAAGTTCAGGCGAACTGAGAAGCACACAGACCAGTCAGGCAACATGCTGCCAGTGTTATTTGACTTCTACCTGATTTTACTTTACATCACTAGACACACCTGGGCTGTGTCCAAAGCGTTCATTTGCCACTGTGGGTGCACTTTATTTACTTTAATGACATATTGGAGTGCCCTCAAAATAATCCCACATTGGAATGAAAAATGTGTTCACAGCATGCACACTACTTGCTACAAATCTTACAATGCAGTGCTTCACTATTGATAGATGTGTAAATGTTTATTATGCAACACTACACTTGCTCAGTAATGGTGCAAAATTGTGATTAATAATGTCTAATTAATCTGCTCACTATAGAGTAAACTATTGACAGTTATGTTGGGAACAGTGACTGAATGAGTCATTTTGGACACATCCCTGGGCTTGTTTCACAAAAGTCATAAATGGGCCATGTGGTGAAACACAGACTCAACGTTAGGCACAACTGGTCTGGAGTTGTATCAGTGAGTTAAGGGTTAATGCTGATGAAAGACTTGATTGGGAGAGTCCTATGTTGAGGTGATGGCAACATTAGCTAGCACAGTGTGTTAGTGTATGGTCTCGTTTTCCACTGTTAGCATTCCCAGAGGGAAGAGTCAGCTGGTGCATCACATAGCTGATAACACTGACAGTAGCGGCTCATCCTAGTTAAAGAGCACTGTGGAAGTTGTCAAGATGAACATGTGTTCATAAAGGGGCCAAGAGAACAGTGTGACACTTTCTATGAGGAATGCATTATTTCATGTATGCTGTTTAATAAATCACATTTTATAGAAATGAACTGGACTCTTGAGTGTATAAAAAAAAAAGCTACAGATGAGTACTTTGTGGTCAGTTGGCAGGTAGCTGGTCTCAGACTGATCTTTTGTTCTAATCTGGAAAAAAGGGCTTTGTTTTGCAGAGCCAAATGGGATTTATTACCATATGTTCTCATTTGTATTTGCAACACTTTCCTGAGTACAGAATACGGTGCATGAGTAATTTTCCTGGTACAAAAACATGTCATGACAAACTGTTAATTCCTTGCTGTAAAATAATCTCAGAGCAAGAAAAGAAAACATGGAGCGACTATTTCAAGAAATGGCAATATCGTATTCAGTTACAATTCCACCAAGTAATATCTAATATCAAAAATTGCTTAAGAGTCTAGTTTGGGAGATTTGATCAAACAACCATCTGGACTCAAAGGAATCGTTCGGAATCAATAAGAAATTTGTGAGCTCCAATTGCCAAATCAGTAAATTATTAAAACAAAGCTAGATTCACAAGGTTAATGTCAGGGTCACATTTAATTTCAAAACTTATCAAATAAATTCATACAAATGTTAAGAATGGATAGTGGTAGTAAATGCACTTGGTACAAATTCATCAAGGGAGAGCAAAAACAGTCATATTTTTGGGTGACGCTAACACAGGAGGAAAGACAATTCGCTGCTTGTGTACTGCTGAACTCCTGAAAAGCACATTGGCAATAATAATTTCACTTGTGCTCCTACCCTGCTGCTTGTGGTTTAACTCAGAGGTTGTAGACATAAATCTGTGATCTAGAATTTTTTTAGAAAATGTTTGATTCCCCTCATCTGCCTCTCAGTGTGCTTGTGGCGAGACCAGGAGAGAAGGCAACACGAGAAATGTTTCAACCGACACTGAAATGTCTCATTGCCTTCTGACACTATCAAACCTGTGTGTCGTGTCAGAAATGCTCCACCAAAACTGCACTGCATCGACTCGGGGGTTAAATAATCTTTATCATAACTAATAAAAACATCTCATCCAATCATGGAGTTTGAATTAAACTGTAAAAAAAAAACATCCTTCAACTTATTTTTGATCTGCTGAGTTGTTTTTTTTATGGACAGGCTTAAGAAAACTTGACATTAGACACAGACTGTGGAACAAAGCTGAATACTTCTGACCTGGATCAACTGGTGCTGAACATGTTGGACCTTCAAACGGGGATAAAAGCCCCTGGCACCTCAAGCTCCTTATAACTCACTAGAATCTTTCTCCATTCAGTAATAAATGTGAGATGTTTGACCAGTTAGCAGTGTTACAGTGCACAGACAAGGTGGGTAGCTTTTTGTTTCGGATGCAAATTGAACTCTGAACCTGAGATCTGTCTGAGAGAAGGGTGCCAGGAGTTGAACCTCCTGAAACAAGAGTGTGCACTAAATCTACGCTAAGCACACCAACAGCTCAGGTCTGTCACCCAGTCACAACAAAAACTGGGCTGCGTGTGCATCGTAATGAGGCCACTAAATTCTTAAATCCACTAAAATACAAAACTCCAGACATCCTCAAAATGGTGGCTGCAAAAATGACTTTACTGCAGTTTTAATACGTTATTTTTAAAACCAGCATTTGCAACTTCTCTGCATTTTACATTGAATCAAATGAACTGGACTGAAAGGGTGAACAGTGACCCCACCTTTTGTGCAACAACAACAAAAATACACAGGTAGGTAGGTATCTCTCTCCCCTTTGAAAATCAGATCAGGGGCAAATGATTAAAAAGAAGAAAGAAAAAAACATCTGTACAGTACTTTTTAACAAATTCATGAAATACAGGATTTCTGGCTAACGCAGTCCTGTGTGTGAGACGTCGTGTGTGTGTTTTGTGTGTGCCTTAGCCAAACTGACGCCATGGCTTTTGAAGGTTTGAGTCCTGCTCCTCTGGATCCAAGCCTCATAACTGCTGAGTTTTCATCTTGGTACATTTTGTCATTTGTCACCTCCCTCGTCTCTCAACATTTTATTTAATTCTTCTATGTTGCCTATATCCCTCTATCCCCGACAAAAGTGAACAGTTCTGTGGCAGGGCAGCACACACTACTTCAGCCAGTCAAGCTTTCTATTAACTATGACGGCTAGTCCTGCTAGCCTGACTGGCCTGCTGAACAGTTCATACACTGGCTGTTTGTGTTCTGGCTTCCTCTGGTCTCTGGAGCTCATTGGTTCGGGTTCAAGAAGGATGGAAGGGAGAGTTCAAATGAGGAAGGGAGGGTTCCTGTGGGGTTGGTGTAGTACCGCAGCTTCCTTGCTACTGTTGCTATAGCAACAGAGTTGGGAACCGCCTTGGCACTGTTATTTCCACCGCAGCCTCCCTGGTCGGTACGTAGGATGGCGGATGAGGAGGAGAAAGTTGTTCAGAAGGAGGTCAGAACTAGGAGAGCAGGAGAGTGTTGAGAGAGAGAGGAGGGGTGAGTTTGCAAAAGGTCAATGAGTTTCTCCTCAGGAGAAAGAAAGGAGATTTTGGGATCTCCTCGAGGAGGCTGTTGGTAAAAGGGTAAAATCAACGGGCTGAAGGAACAGACTGATCTGTCTTTCCTTCCAAAAGAGAAGCTCTCCATCTCCATCTCCTTCCACTGAGGGAGAAAAGAGGAGCAGAGATCAGGAGGGACTGAGTGAGGTGGGAGCTCATCTTTGCCCGTCTCCTCAGTGAGTGACATGTGGCACAGGCAGGCCAAGGACCAATGAGACGACCAGAGGAGGGAGGATGGGAGGGACTCAGTGTCCGTCCACCACGAACAAACGGAGGACAATTAGCCTTAAGAGCTGAGACGGGGCCGCTTCCTTGGAGACTGCTCTTCCTCCTCATCTTCTTCCTCTTCGTCCTCATCGTCAGGGTAATCCACCAAACCAACCAGAGCAGTCTAAGAGAAACATAAAGAGAAAAAAATTGAACCATTTGAAGAAAAAAAATCACTAAGGGGGTATGGCATGCAACAAAAGTTGCCACGCCTGGTAATTGAACCACGGACCTTGCAGTTATGTGATATGCAGCTTAACTAAGGTGTGAATATTTGTTACTAATGTTGTATGCATTAGCTTCAAAATGTTGGTATTAATGTCCAGCATGATTAACATGATGAACAACATGATTAAGAGAAAATAAGGTCTTTGTAGTGTTGCTTATGAAGCGTGTGTAACTGTCCTTCTGTCTGCAGTGTTGAAGGACAGCTTCGCCTAAGATAATACTAATGTAACACTAGAAACATGCTGTGGAACAAATGGAAAACTTTTGTTTCTGGTATAAAATCTTTCCAAACTTTTTCTACAGTTTGACAGTGGCAATGATGTTGGCTAAAAAGTGGCTCAAACAGGTGAGTTTAGTAAATAACTGAATAAAACAAGGTGATCCTGGACTCTGATCTCACTTTCACAGCACTATTTGTAGAGATGCATTACCTTCACGACTGGTGTGGCAGGAAGAGCAACAGTTTTGACAGAGGAAGTTGAACTGTTGTTTGGAGTGACGGCTGGCGAGGCAGGTGGGATCACAGCAGCTTTCCCATTGTTATTGGCACCATTAGCTCCGTTGGCAGCTCCTGCAGGAACAGAGCCTGTAAATATCAAACTTGAAGGGGCTGTTGCAATCTGGGGGGAAAAATGTTTACAGGAAGAGACATACAGTAATATCAGAGCAGCTCACCTTTTTTGGCTTCCATGTATTTGCCATAGCTGTCAGAGAAGTCATCCTCCATTCGGCTCTTCTCCACAGCCTCTCCATCATCGTCATCATCGTCGTCATTGAACCACAACTCCTCATCCTCGTCCAATGACCGTGCATCACGACGATATCTACAGGGGAGAAATTGCGTCATGATGTACAGTTACAGAAAAACATGACAAAAAACCTTCTTCATGTATGGGAGATCAGTGGGAACTGAAACTGATAATCAGTCTACTGACCTGTTGAGTCTCTGACTTTGCCTGTCTTTTTCCTGCTCGTACCGGCCTTTCAGGCCCTTGAAAGTCTGGACGTACTCAATGGATTCAAGTGCTTTGTAGAAGTTATCCACAATGTGAGCTATGAGAGACTTGACATCCTCCTGGAAACAAACACATGGTGGAAAATCACAACCAATCCACTTTCAGTGCCATGTTCTATACTTATGAACATTTTTTATTAAAAGGGACATTTTGTGTGTCTACACACCACTTTAATGAACTCAAAGAGCTCTATGATGGCTGAGTTGAGGAGGTTGTATCGGGTGCCGTTGTCCAGCAGGGCATTAATGACAGGCTCAAACAGGTTCCCTTTGATGATGTAGCGGTTGTAGTACTCATCCTTCAAACCAATGATCCTGCGCATAAAACGCAGGGCACCTTGGACCAAAACAGACAACAATTTAGTAATAATGAAACTGTTTGCTTTTGCGAGTGTGTTCATTCGTGTGAGCTTGGAATAGTAGATCGACAGCTCTGTTATGGTTGAAAACCCATGACTGTATATTTGGTCAAAGTTCATTCAGAAAGTGGGATAACCATTGACAGAACATTTAGAGAAGGAAAGACAAAGCAGCAGAAAGGTGTGTGAACCATCTGTGTATGTGGGGACTTACAAAGAGCAAGGAAAGTGTGTTTTGAGTTCATGAGCACCAGCACTCTCCTGAGCAGGTCTTTGTTCATAATGTAGGTCTTGATGTGATAGGTGTGGTGCTCCACACAGAAGGTCAGAAGCTCCAGGATCAGTGCCAACAGCTGAGCAGTCTGGAAGTTGTCTACACAAAATAAACAAAGCTACTTTCACACAACAACATTACAAATATGCAATGTGACATTTCCAAAGTTCACACCAAGCTGCAGACTATAGTCATTTTTCCAAACACAAGCCAGATAATTTTAGTTATTCAATTTAAAGAAAGTGTGCAATCCTAGAATATACAATTATATCTGATAGTCAATTTTTTTTATTATATAAAACTTTGCAGCTCTTGAACAAGTAAACTCTGACATGCACTTTTGGGTGCTTCATGGTTGATATTGAGTTACACAACACCCACCTGGACAGACCGGGTTGATCTTAGTTGATCCCTCCTGCAGATCTGAAAGGCCATGACATAGAATAATCAGTCAAATTCTCTATTGATCTTACGGTCTGAAACACTCCAGAGTTCAGTTTATGTGAGGCCTCTGTCCTCAGCTTACCTTTTGAGTTTTTGTCATGTGCAGTGTTGGCCAGCAAAGGAGCAGTCAGGACATGCATGCAGTACTTGTAGAAGAAACTCAGAAATTCTGTCTTCTCAGTTTTCTAAAAGGAAACAAACGACAAGAAGCTTATTGATAAGTGCTGGCGATGTTTTAGTGTTGGACGAAGCAAACAGGGGTTTGCAGTTTACCGGCTGGCCACAGAGTGTCTGGGGGGCCTCAAAATTTAGGTGGGAAAATCACTTAGGAAAATAGTTATCTTACTCAGGTTTAACAGCAATTCAGCTATCCTTGTGTGCTTACAAGTTTGACTGGAGTTAGACAAATGATCCTGGCCATCAATACATCATTTTATAGCCAGTCGCCATTACAATTCCTTTGTGTGCTGGTTCTGCTTACATTGGTGGAAGCCAGCATGTTCTCGGGGTCAATGAGCGTCCTGAGCAGACCCATCAGCTGGACAGCCCCTCCTAACTCTGGGTCAGAGTCGCAAATCATCTGCTTGATCACAACATTTATCAGCAGAACATCCTGTAAACAAAAGAAAACACACACACACACACACACAGAGAGAGTAGAAGATACAGTCAAAATTATGCAGTTTCGGTCTAACGGTGTATTCAGATTAAAAGTGAAACTCAACTAAAATTTTGCATGACACAGTAAAGCAACCCTAATCCAACTGGAAGAAAATTTATTTCAAAGCAAGATTGTGGACTCTCTGAACTATACAGGCTTCACTTCTTTTATGCATTTTACTCCATGGTTCATTTCATAGATTGGAGTAAAGCAAAGTGCTCACAATCACACAGGATAATAAAGCCCATTTGATATTTAGAGTTCACCTCAATTACTAAGTGCTTGGGAGGAGCACTGCCCTAAGAGCCTGTAAGGCTTTACGTGCACATTTAGGGTTTTATTTGGAAAGCTTTTTACTATGTGCAGTTATTTGTGCAAACATTTGTGTGTAAAATTGATGCAGCACAGAGCTATAAAACTGTATGAGAGAAATACTGTAAAGGTATGTTTGTACATCAGGCAGTACACAACATTTCATACAAGTATCAACCAACTTGAGGACAACTATTCCTTTTGTCACAATACTGTCCTACATAGAATTTTTTTTTAAATATCTAGAGTTTTATAAATCTAAAAAGTGCAAGCACGTTTGTTGACAGTGATGTTTAGATGCTTACGTCGTCTGTTTGCTGTGGCTCCTGCATGACAAACTCCCTGACCATGGAGGGGCTGAATTCCACCAGGTAAGAGAAGATGTCTGTAGCTGCTGTTCTCACCTGCAGGTCATCCATTCCCTGAACAGGAGAAAAATAGGAGTTGAAGACAGGAACAAACAGAATTCTACAGACATAAAATGTTTGATCAATAAAAAGTTGATAATTCAAAGGCAAAGAATATGGAGTATATTAAACCTGTAGAACTGTTTTATTAACACCAACCTAGACGTTCACATTCATGTAATGCCCAGAACATACCATGACTATTTCAAGAGCAGGTAAAATGCCTAGATTTGCCAGAGTTTTGAAGAAAGCGTCCCTGTTTTGTGGCTGCAATGTTTGTGAAAAAGCACAGAATTCCTTGACAAAGTTCACCTGAGAAGCAGAGGAAAAAACAGATTTAATGGTCGATCGGCATTTGACACATTAAAGCAAACGATTAAAGGTCATTGACAAAAACACTATCCCCAAGCATCGTTTCAGTTGTGATATTGTACAGCAGTGGGAAAATTCCTTTTTCGTCATTTTCTCCATTCCAGGACGTGAAGCTTTTCCAAAGCTGAATAAGTGGACCAATAGAATGAAAGATTTTCTATTTCACTCTCAGTGAGAGCCTACACTGCTGAATGAATAATGTTGCCAAAGTTGTTGTACTACAAGCCAACAGACAAAGAGGTAATTCACATCAACATCATTATGGAAAACCGAGCAGAAAAGTCAGTAAATATTTGAACCTTGCGAAAAAAACGGCACTACAGGCAGCAGAATGAATCCATATAACAAGAGCAGTAAGACAAAGAGCAAACATTACAATACTGTCCAACCTTTATGTTTCTACATCTTATCACAAAACAACATTATCACACAACATCTGGCCTGGAGATTTGACAAATGTTTCACTTACAAGCTCTCTCCTTTTACTGTCGTCTGTGGCTTCATCTGTGAGCTGTGCAAAGACCTCTGTTAGGAACTTCTCGTCCTCCTGTGGTGCAGGAAAAACAGGGTTAACAAATCAAGACGCAGAAACAAAAGAGGAATACAAAACTTAATCCTGAACAGTGTGTATTCAAATTTTGCAGCGACATGAAAAAAAAGTGCACTATTCCAATAACACTGAGAGAAACCCATGATTCTTAGAGACAGCCACTTCACTTCTCATTAGCCCTGAAATACAACCGTTGGATGCCGAACAGTACTGTTTGCATTATGAAAATGATTATATGGTACAAATTATTTTCAATTAACACACGCCTCACATAAGCTCCATATTGAAATCCACTTACAAGCAATACAATGGACATTAACTCATAGTAAATGACCTTTCAAATATGTTTATTATTTTATGTTTTTAATGGGTCAGTCGTCACATCACAAAACTTGATACACAGACATCTTTCACGTGTGGACAAAAACTACCATAAATTAAAAAGGTCTCCTTTAAGTGGCCATATGCATTGTTTGATCACAACATGTACAGGTAGATTATCACAATACTTTTCCATTTCAATCCATTTAAGATTTAAATTATTATTGCAAAAAAGTCTTACTTAGATAAACAGACAAATCTATCTTCCACATGATTTGACATTTCACAGTTCCCATAAGAAATCAATACATTTAATGATGGAAATTCAGTTATTCGGTTAACATCAAGTATGAGGTATGTTACTGTCTGGAACCACGGGGTGGCCTTGCACTTGTCAAACAAATTTAAGTCAGTGGCAACTGATTGTAGATTTAGGAAAATATTGTACATGCAGAAATGTCAACTGCAACCTGTTCAACTGGCAATTAAACTTGGTACGGAAAACCCCCCGAAAATGGCTTGTTGATAAACTGTGCCTTAAAGAATAATACAAGTTACCTGGTTTGGATCCTTACCTGCAACATACTGACAATCTCCACCTTGTTGAAGAAGATGAAGGAGGAGAGTGTGGACAGGAAGTTCTCCTCAAAGAGAGATGGTGTGGGCAGGATGATGTCTTGGATGTACTGCACCCGGTAGGTCTGGTGGATCTTCTGCCGCAGCTCAGAGTCTGTGATAGGGATCACCTCCTTAAACTTTGCTGTCTTGGTCAAGAATTCCCGGTGCCGTTTAGGCTGAACGAGCGCCGGGTCATACTCAAGGCAGCCCACCACATCCATGATACAGTCGTCAGAGAACATCACCTCAAAGAGGGCCGCTTTATTGAGGAACAAGACACCCCGGACAATCTCATAGAGGTGATGTAGGCCTTCCCTGTTGTCCAGGTCCTCACATACTCTGAAGAGACCCAGGAGTTTCTTGATGTAGCCTTCGCTCATCAGGGCCAGAGCGAGTTTCTCCCTCCGGATGGGCGACGACAGGACAGAGGTAACCAGGTCAGCGATCTCCTCCAGTCGACTTAGCTCGCAAGGAGGGAGCTCCACCAGGTGGCTTGTCTCTGGAATCTCCTCAAAGCGCTCCTCCTCCGACTCATCAATGGGGTCCTGGGTGATGTCCAGAGCAGGGTCCTTGCCTTGAACCTAGGCAATAAATAGTTGGTAGATATGAAGTGAAAAATTTAACTAAAAGTATCAATGTACTGCCTCTTGCCCTTTGTGGTGGTGTCAATAAAATGTCTCACTCCTGTTTGTGTGCTCTCCAGTAAACAAATGATTTTAAACAAAATGCACAAAACTTGGATTGACTTTACCTGGCAAATCTTCTCCCAGATCTCATCGCAGCCTGCCTTTTCCTGGAAACTTAGGGCAAGGTCATAATTATCTGCTTCCGACCAGACAATCAGTGTGTCCTGGAAGGAGGAGAAAGAACATCAAATTGTACACAAAGAAGTTCTTATCATATTCACAGGACACACTCAAAACTGGTTGCATGTGTTCACACACAAAGGTCACATGCATAAAACACACTTCAAAAAGGGTGAGACCTCACATATTAGTGACATATACAAGTGATTCATGCCTGTAAATGTATAAGCCTGGAAAAGGTCCTTTAAAATTATGAATTAGATCACTTTGCCAACAACATGTAAGGGAAACATTTGGCTCAGATCTATTATTTCAAACCATATGGCAAGTTTCTGTTACAAATTCAGTCATGATACTGACTGTTAAAATTATGAAAAACAAGTTTGCTGGTATTGTAATTACTAATGATGTGATCTGCCTAAATGTTTTCATGTTTGCAATCGTACCAGATACTGAATTTCAATTGTCTGCACTGCATCAGTAATAGTGCAGCAACAAGTCTCAATGTTGAAATGATTAAAATTCAACAAATTTTTAAACTGAGAATTTGAATCTAACAAGTATGTGAGAGCCTGTAGCTGATCCAGACTCAGATGATCTCTTCTTACCTGTTGTTTCTGATATGCAGTATTCGAGCTTATCTTCGACTCCAATAGAAGTGATCCTAAAACACAAAGAATTTGGTAACTTTTCACTTTCTAGCTAGTGCGAATGACAAACAACAAATACTACCAAATGATAACCTTCAAGAGTTGGTTAAGTTAAGGTAAATTAATCTGTCTGGCAGATAGCATTTAACGCGAAGGAGACAATGTGAGACGCTGAATAAAACAATGTTGCAAAAATACAAAGTTAAAACTAACAACAGAAGGGCTTATTACCCACCGCCGGCCTTTTCCAATGTTATTTATTTTTTTATGATCTATGCGTGAACACCTAATGGTTTACTATCTTGAGCAATAACAAGTTTGTACGTTTAAGACTAGACTTTGAAGGCCCCCATGCTACTAAGATAACGTCGCCTGCCAAACCAACGAGCTTGCTAGCACCAGGTATTCAATAAATAATTGCATTTTGTTTAGAATCAGTGCTGTTGTTGTTCACAGTATGAAATCATTGGCTCTAAATGCTGCAGTAAATTCAAAGAAGCAAGCCCAATAAGTTAACCAAGTATACATGGTGGCAAATTGAAGCATTCTGTCCGAACCAGGAGTTAGCATGCTAACGCTAGCCAGCGTAACGTCAATGCGGCTATGCTAACTGGAAACTTACCGTCTGATTCGGCCCGAACTAATAATGATATTCCCTTCAGCCGTTCAACAAACGTAGACGAAACGTGTCCGGTACCCCGATCGTCCCACTGCCTGTCTTCATTCAGCGTATATACTTTCACTCGCCGCCGAGTGTCCGACATGGTTAACCGAGTCGGAGCTAGCAGGCTAGCTGACTGCTAACAAGCTATCACCTCACCCCGTCTGGTGTTTTCCTACCCTCGACCTGTTAACTTTGTTTCCACCCGCATGTTATAAAACATGCACGTCTAAGTAAAGTTCACAATAGCAGTAAAATGTATTAGTAGCTATTTCATAAACATATTACGTTCACGATGTGAAACAACTCAACATGAGGCCTAATATCAAACAGTAAAATTCACAGAGAACACAACAACTCTACGGCCTTCTTGCTAACGTCCACAGACCGCCATCTTGTAATCCGATCTTGTGTTCTTTTTCTTCTTCGACGTCAATCAAGCGCTAACTGCCGCGGGGTCTCCTCCTCCGAGCGACATCATCCAATGGCAAAACCGCAGCACCAGGAGTTCAACGCGCCACCTATAGGCCAGAAAAGTAACAGCAGCAGCAGTTACCTGCAGATAGCATGATGGAGACAGAGGTAGACATAACTGTAACTGCAATTTTCTTTTACCATATAGGACCAGAGAGCTTGACATTGAGCTTTTTCCAGCACTTGCCCTTCAGACCATTAAGCACAGACAGACAGACACACAAATGATTTCAATAACACCTCAGTTTATTAGTACAGATATTGAGCATCACAAATGACCACCAGCCTAGAAAAACACTCCATGCTGCAGTAAGTACTGTGCTTTCTCTGCCCAAAGGGGGACAGTTCTTATGAAACTGATAATGCTCCAAGCAGTACTGGCCAGTGCAGCATTTTTCAGTTCACAACATATGTTAAATGGAAGAGCGTATGCATTTACAGAGTTTATCTAATTGTATTAAAATTGTCTCACTTCTTGCACCGTGGACATGACATCTTAATTTGATGCATATTTCTGCCACAGAGTTGAGGGTTGAGAGTTATGAATGTAACTACAAATTCTGCCAGAGGCCTGAATAATGACATTCTTATTTAAGTACCAGTAAACAATTCTTCAGTCTATCAGATAAATCAGCAATCGGGCAACCAAACCCAGGCAGAGTGTGACACAGCAGCTCTTTACATGGGTATTTCCCCATTTCCTGAGCCTCAGGGCTGAACATCTCGTGGGTGTAGAAAACTGTAATTTCACCATCAGATTATTTAGGAGCCCACCGACTGAACCCTGCACATATCAAGCAGTTGTCTTCATGGACTTACAATTGGTGATGAGGTCCTTGTGTATAAAGAACCAATGGCAAACAAATTACAGCAGCTAGAAGACAGCCTTTTTACTTGTGATTACAGTGGTGAAACGACTAGGCATGCTCCCGGGTGGAAGATGTCTTAAGATAGTGTGGATCACTGGTTGCTAAAAGGGGCCCTAACCCTCAGGTGTTGCAGCACAAGATCAGGTACAATTGAGAACAATTTATCATGTCTTCAAATTTGTATTGTACTGCTTTTTTCTTCATCCTATCTTGTAACCTGTTTTATAGTCTAAAACCTGATTTTAATTTTATTATGACAAGTTTTACAGTTTTTAATTGGTTGTATTGTCC
Organism: Macquaria ambigua; assembly: GCA_008360985.2. NCBI lineage: Eukaryota > Metazoa > Chordata > Actinopteri > Centrarchiformes > Percichthyidae > Macquaria > Macquaria ambigua. The sequence goes on from VMKM01000294.1 coordinate 383,048, forward strand.
ATTTCTCTCTGTGTACAATTTGTGGCACTTTTTTTGTACATCTGGCATCTGAATGTTGCACTATATTAAAGTCTGGTTCTTCATTTGTGCGTGGTGTTTTTTGCTAGAAATGGTTGTGAATTTTAACACTACAAAGCAACTGCTGATTGTTTTATTTACCGATGACTCACATATACTGTAAATGCAACACAACATAAAGGGAATATTTAAAAAAAAGTGTACACTTCTCCCACTTTGCTTTCTTTGTCCATATCTTGATCCTGACAGCTTGGAGGACACACTGCCACAGTGGACACCAAATATGGAAGTCCCATACCACAAGAGGCAGTATTATCACACGTGTAGGTAAGAAAACTATTGTTAAATTGCACTGTGACTGTTGGGTAAAACCTGCTACGTGACTGTGTTGGGGGAAACTGAAAGAGAACCCTCTTACTGCTTGATTCTGTCGATGCTACTTGAGGTGGCAAATCTGAAAACAAGACACCATGAAAGGGGATACTAAATAAAACAGATTTCAAATTCTCCTGCTCATTATTATCCAAATGTTCTTCTCAGTTTGTGCATATCCACTGAAGCACAACGACAGCAGGACACTGTATTTGATGACCTGCAGTTCACTACAGTGCAGTTTAATCACGTCGTCCATATCCATAACAGCAAACCTCTTTATGTACAACACGATCTGATGCTCTTGGCTTGGTAGATTTCTCAACAGGACTCGGTTCACTACTCAGTTTAAATCCACTTTGGTGGCTAACAGAAGTTAGCCTGTTGTGTTGGTGTGTCACAAATCGGTGCTGGTCGTGTGGCTGTTGCTTGAACCCATGGAGATGCTCTGTTTCTCACTTAGTGTCTTGACGACAGTTGCAGCAGGAGACTGGAGCACCTTCCGTGAAAGTCTCATTCTGCCGTCTGTTGGGTCCCGTCCAAAGTACTTAACCTGTAAGTCCAGTCAGAGACAATGAGCCCAGAATGTAAACACAGGAGGCTACTTTAAACAATACAGTCTGTAGTTATTGACACATACCTGTATCTGCTGTCCCACCTCTAATCCCAAAGCACTTGGATGTTTGATCTAAAAGAGGAAAATACAAAAGAAATTAACTTTAAGTAGTGATTTCATTCTCAAACACTCACAGAAACATGGACACATAGTCAAACAGTATGCAGAGGCAAATATACTGACCCGTTTGTGGTCCAGTTGTGAGTTGTGCAGCAGGACAGCACTCATGTTGGGATAAAGTTTCACCATCACACCAATGTCCCTGAAGCAGAGCAGGAAAAGGCTTCAGAAGATGTTTGAATGCTAAAAGGTTTGATTTACCCATAGTTTGATTTCCCAGAGTGATTTTCTTGACTACTGAATAAAATTCTCCTAGATAGCATGTTTAAACTGAGTGCTAATGACTGGCATCAAATACTGTTTTACAGTCAACATCACAATGTATTAGTTTACCTTATCTCAGTGATGGTGGCAGTGTAGATAGCACCAAACTCCAGCTGCTGTTCTTGCTGCAACACAAAACAGAAATACACATATATGTTCATGCACATACTATACATGTTATCTTTTTCAGCACTGTCATATGTTGTGGTAAGCACCATTCATGATTTTTGTTATAGGTTTAACATTAGTTTTTCTATATGCAGTTTTGCAAGTGGTGGAGACTCACATCATCTTTGCAGATGTCACTGATGAAGTCTTGGGCTTCGTTCATGGCTCCTGGTGTTGGAGCGAACACAGAGAAAGTCTCCTCGTCCACCTGACTTATTGTCACACCTTAAGAACAAAACAAATCTCAAGGTTCAACATTCTGTTAAAAAGCCCGTATTGTGTAGCAACCTGAAAAAAGGAAAATTCATTCACAAAGCGTCATGTTTCTGGTTGGTTTTATGATTCAGTTAAATAGGAATTTTAGATTGCATGTTATGTTACCTGTTTGAGCTTGTAGCCTGCGGAGGTTGTAGCCCCCTGGACCAACGAAACGTGCTCGTCTGGAAACAGGCACCCGGACATTTTCTTAAGACAAAATGAAACTCACACACATCAGTTATCAATACACAGTACTGCTTGACAGGCAGCATCATCTTAATGCCATGGTCTGCACAGTAGTCCAGCCGTCATCCCTACTTATGTAGCTCCTCTAGTCTTATAGTTTCTAGTTATATCAGAAAACCTTTCACACCATTCTCTGACCTAGTGCACCTTTAAAGCGTCTGAAACAGAACAACTTTCACCAAGCGTGTCCCTCTTCCTTTAAAATGTACACAATTTTATGTTCAAACACAAAACTTACCAACAACAGGTCCATTCTCCTTCCTAGTCTCCCTGGGTTTTGCAATACATTTGTTCATGATGCCCAAGATTTCCCTCTTTGCCACTGGAAAATAATAATATTGAAAGAAAGGCCATCAAACCACCAAACACATGTACACACCTTATTCTTTGGTGTGAAATGTTCAGTTTCACTGCCATTTGAGCTTACCTGTTGCCTGTTGGATAGCCTCCATGACCACCTTCAGAGGCAAACCTGGGATCTTCACGTCAGCCTGGAGGTCAAATAAAGGTGTGTAAAATATGGCCCAAAGCAGCATTAAGAGCATAGCTGTGATATTGCTGAGTTACTGTATGGACATGGTGCAAAACTAGCACATGTAAAGCGTCAAATGCCACTAATACTCAACAACATTACAGTTTTATGTAGTCTTTGGCCTGTTCTCATACAGTCTTCCACACAAAACAATGGTTCTTTTTCTAAACAGGATCCTGTTGGCTGGCTGTGACAATGATTCAACAACTCAGTGTAGCAGTGTCTTATAATAAATAATAAACTTTATTTATTTATGACAAGCAAATCTTTAATTAAAGGTCTAAATCTGCCCTGGTCTCTTCATTAATGTTTCACACAGCACCAAATTATATTTACACAACACTTGAAATATAAAAAACAGATATCTTTTCTGATATCTTCTCAGCTGCCTAAAGAGCCAAAATGTTTATTTTAGACACTTGCTATGAATTATCAGACACAGTACCTACCTGTAAAGCAGTGATGCCCTTGTTTGTTCCTGCCAATTTGAAGTCCATGTCTCCAAGGTAATCCTCTATTCCCTGTTTAGAAAATAATAATTAGCTCATATTCAACATCTCCAATATAATTATTGCTATAACTTTATAGCAATAAAACACTAGCTATAACTTTTTGAGGATTTGTTTTGCTTAACTACACTTTCTCTTCCACTTGGTAGTGACACATGGTTGGTCACACACTAGCTACAGTTGTACTGTATGTACCAGAATATCAGTTAGTAATCTGTAGTCTTGGATCTCAGCAGGTTTCTCTGGGTTGGCCTTGGAGATGAGGCCAATTGCTACACCTGCCACAGCAGAAGAGATGGGCACACCTGGGAGACACAGATGTGGACATATTAGCTACATATTAACACACAATTGTACTTGACTATCATTTTTATGTAGTGGTGTCTATTTGCTTGGAGTAGCACAATAAAAAACTGTCAAAAAGCCTCTATGGTAGAACATACAAATATTGTTTGCATTGTTGAGTTTTATGGTGTGTTGAGTATTTGTAAAATGGATAGTAGCTTCATTATTGGAATGCACTAATACCGATACTGGAAATGAATAGCAGATATTAAATACACTAATAAAACATTTTCAAAATTGCTACTGTAGCACTTTATTATCATATATATCATATGATCATTGACTTTTTATACAACCTTATTTTACATCCTAGAGAGAACTGTCAAGAAATCAAATTGTAGCTGCAGCGTTAAAGTGAAGTAAAAATAATAAATATGAACAATTTTACTACAGACATTATCAACAGTAAAAGAGCTATTTCATGCATTCCCACTCCAGTACCTGCATCCATTAGAGCAAGGCTGCCTCCACATGCTGATGCCATTGAGGAGGATCCTGAGAGGCGATGAAGAGGTGGAAATAGGGAGAGGGAGGGAAAAAAAAAAAGAGTCTGAGACATCCTGCCAGACAATGAACACATTTCCTGCGATGACTGCAAAAACTCACCGTTTGACTCAAGCACCTCAGCAGTGACCCTGATAGTGAAAGGGAAGTCTTTAGGAATGACTGGTCTCAGAGCTTTCTCAGCCAGGGCCCCTGGGAATACACAAACATGAACAAATACATCCACATCCGCACAGTCTTTGTCCATAAGATTCTTGATGGGAATGAATGAGTGGTTAGCTGACACTGAATACAAGTAGAAGATGTAAATTTTAACACAAACCATGTCCCAGCTCTCTCCTGTTGATTCCTCCCATCTTTCCAATCTCATTGGTTGCATATGGTGGGAACTGAAATTAAAGGCAAGGTGGATTTTAAGTTCCCCTTGAAAACTAAAAGATACAGAATCACACATCTAATAATCTATGTGACTTTAAAAATGAAAACCGGATTTTACTCACTTCATAATGAAGCATAAAGTTTTTGTCTTTGATGCCACTGCAGAAAGAAAATGAATGGAAGTTAGAAAATTGTCTTTTCACTGGTTTATTTTAGTCTGTGTGGATAATTTAGGCTGCCACATAGGACGATACACGGTGTGCCATGGCGTTCAGATATAGACAGCAAAGTACCAAAAAGGTGGTTTAATACACCATCTGAAGTGTCCTGATAATGTAAACAGTATGAATGTGTGGTTTCATGTGTGAAGATGAGTGATCATTTTACCTCAAAGCTGTGGTGATAATATCTGCTTTGATACTGGATTCCAGGGAATCAAAAGTGACACTGCTCAGCACCTACAGTAAAGGAAGAGGACGAGGACTGAGCTTTCTGTGTTAAAAGACCAGATCAGCTTTTTCACAGTAGAAATCTATTTTTCAGATCAAAGAACCTCATTGGTCACCCTCCTCCTGCTGCTATTGCATTCATTGTCAGACCTACACTATTGTGCAGAAAACACCAACAAACATCAGTCTTCTATTTCTTCCATCAAATTTGGACACAATGGTCTTCTTCTCCCACAAAATTGATCTTTCAAATTAAGGTTCTGTGGCCCTCCTGCTCTGTACCTACCTGTGTTTGTCCTCTCTGGAACAGGGCTGAGCCATGCAGCGGTTTAAAGAGGTTGACATCGCAAGAAATGTTCCTTAAAGCAGTCAACTCCCTCCCATCACATCTACAAAACGCAAAAAAAAAAATCCAGTTTTTGCATCAATTACAAAGGCACCTCATGTGTCATGACAATATACATGGACGGTGATTACCTCTTGTACTCATGAAGCACTAAATTGCGGAAGATTTCTTTGCTCACAGTGTTGAAGGATTCAATGACTTCAAAGTTCTCAGCCTGAGGGAATTTTTCTACACATGGAAGACATCAAATGACACTGTTCAGCCGACAGAGAGGAACAGAATTGAAACGTAATAAATATAAATATATGTTCGTGTGAAGGGGGTTGCAACAATATTTGAAACAGCTAACTTAAAATTCTTTCCATGCAACATAAATACTGAAGATGATCTACCTTTTAGGTCCACTTCGGTTTCTAGTCGAACTTTGTTGATAGCTTCATCTCTTGAAATCTAAGACAAGATTGTGATAAGATTATTACTGTTATTGATCAAGAGATATGGTGAAAAGCATAAACACTGTCATATCACAGAGAAGAGAAACATCAGTGATTTAAATTACTTCAATCCACGACAGAATGAGAAAACTGAATACTCACTACGATGGGTTCAAAATGACCACATGAGGTGGTAAGAGAAGGCAAACACACAACAGAGATAACTTTGAGTCAACATATGGGGAACAGACATCAGACTTTACCTTATCATGAGTGGAATCAGTGAAAATGGCATAGATCCTCTCAGAAGCTAATCTGCAATGAAGAAAAGGAAAAATAAGTCATTGCTAACATCAAAAACAACATTAATCCTCTTTCTGTCACTCAATTTTGAGAAATCAAGCTCAGATGCTGCTTCATCAAGGTCCCCAACACTACAGGTTCAGGTTATTCTGGAAATCTAAATACAGTCCTAGGGCTAGACTGATGTTTTACCACTACATACACATTTCCTACAAATATAGCTAAAACACTCCTTGTATTGCATGTGCACAACCCTCGCCTGTCACCATCATCACTCTGAAACTATAGAAAACATTTTCATGACTGGTCTTACTGGCGAACATGCTCCACCATGTCATTTGGGGCTGAGAAGACCTTGACCGGGGTGCGCTTGGTGATCTTCTGTTCTCGCGCCAGCTGCTGGATGGCCAGTATGATCTGCTGGGTGTGTTTGACTCCCACCTTCACTGCATGGCAAAAGTCCTGCTGCAGCACGTTCTCAGCTGACGCCTCAATCATTACTGGCAGACAGAAAGTCACATTAGAGAACATGATGTTGACAATGAGCTGAAAATTGCAGATGCTGAGCATATTTGTGGTGATGAAATCTACACATGAGTAAGCTATATTTAAGGGTTATAGCTCACTGATACCTAGCTGATCGTCCCACATAATATTGTGACTGAAGTAAAGTAACTAAAGTAATAATTTGTCAAAATGAAATTAAAAAATCCCTTTTAATAAGTAGAAAATGTAATAAAACCTGGTTGATGAGTGTCATCACATTAATGTACCTAATAAGGTGTGGACCATTTTCATTTGATAGTGTAGTAATAATAAAACTTAATATTGTTTGATAATGTTATTACACTTTAAGATATTGCATTCCTCCCATTCCCGTTATTCCAACATAATTTATATTGTCCACTTCTGTAATAATCTGCGTAATGTACATTATTATTCTAATTGTGACTTTGCAAACAGGTTTTTTTTACATTTGTGAAGGAATGAGATTTGGAGAAACAATTCATAAAGTTTGACATGTTACTACATTATCAATCACATTAATTACTGCTCTATATACAGCAAAGTTAGGCTACTTGGCTACTTATAAGCAGCTGTTAGTTTATAGCATTATGACATGTTCATGCATAAGTACAAATACTGAATGACTATTCGTGTTACTGCTGGTCGTAAATAAACAAATAAGCACCCGAGCTTCTGCTGGGAGTTTTATAGCATTTGCCAACTTACCCACATGACTGCTGGGGGCTCCAGCCACAATCAGGTTAAGAGTGCTGGAGGCCATCTCTGCCCTAGTGGGGTTGATCAGCAACTCTCCATCTACCATGCCCACACGCACAGCACCTGAAAAAACACAAACACACAAGCAGTCCCAAGCTAGATTTAAACAAGTGTATAATAATATCCCAGGAATTGAAATTGAACAGAGGAGTGAAAACCAGGATTTAAGGTCAATAAATCATAATACGTGAATAGACGTGCGCTCCTCACCTATGGGTCCATGCCAGGGGATGTCAGACAGGGCAAGAGCAGCTGAAGCTTCAATGAAAGAATATACTGTTTTAGCTAAGGATCTAAAAAACTATGCTCTGTGGAAAACATGGACGGCTGAGATTTAACTCACCTGCATTAATAGCCAGCACATCTGGATCATTGACACCATCAACTGCCAGCAGATTACAAAGGATCTTCAGGAGACATTAACATACATGAACACAGACACACATACACAAAAAGTCGCAGACAGATACACATTAATATAATCTTTGTTCAAAAAGCAAAAGTATTAACACATAATGATGAAATATATTTCAAACTGAACTGACCTGAGTATCATAAAAGTAACCAGATGGGAACAGTGGTCTAATCGACCTGTCTGAGCAACAGAAACATTAGGAACTGTCAGTCAAAGGCATTCACAGTACAACATCAGCAGCACACAGACCTGCGACATCAAAGGCATACAAATAACAAGACACATTCTCATCAACTCACCTATGAGTCTGCTGGTGAGGATCTCATTGTCGGTGGTGCCCAGCTCTCGCCTCAAATAGTTAGTGGGGATTCGACCGGCAGCAGCAGCTTTCTGTCTATAGTCCACCTGTCAATCAAAGTGGACAATTATTCACTAGACAACACAGAAATATGTTGCTCCAATGTAGTTCTGTACTGAGGTCATCTGACTCATAAGGTCATCTTTCTAGTTCTGGAGTCACAAAGGACTGACAGTGACAGGCTGGTTAATACTTTCTATCTACTTAATGATTCCATTACATACAGATGTAACAAGACTCGAGAAAAATTGTCCTGAATGAGCATGGTAAACTCTGCACAATTACAGTCTAAACACAAAGGCGGGTCGGGAATTTTACTGTGATGTTAGAGAACATACCACAAGAGGCATGAACTGAGACGGAGAAGGTTTGGTTTTGCTCACAGCAGTCACCATCACAGAGGTCTCTCCCAGCTTCAAAAAGAGAAAGAGATGGAACGGGTTAGAAAAACATATATATATATATATATAAATCACACAGCGCATCAAACATCTGGGACTGCACAGTTTAGCCCTACAGCAGACTTTATTAGTTTTCATGAAGAAGTCTTCTTCACTACATTTTAAGCAGTGAAGAGCCACACTACACACCACAAAACTTTAATTTACACACACTCTATTACACTAGGACTGGATTACCAATTGGAAAAGTGGGGTAACTGCCCAAGGGCCATATTCCTATATCATGTGTGAACTGGTTTGTGTTAATTTGATTAACTGCACATTTGTTTGGCAATATACACTAAAGCACAATATCAACTAAAATGATAAGAGCCTCAGTGTGGGTTCTGCATTATTACCTGTCTTGTCTACCTGTTTTTAGAGGTGCTCAGAATTTACATGGTGCATACTCCTAAATAAATCTGGGTTCAACCAAATTATCACGCACAAAGGGTCAGTAGTAATTTTTGGGTTAATCTAGTCATTTTTATGAATATGTAGCATACACTATAACAAAAAACCCTCACTCTGCACAACATATGATACCCTCTATCCTTAAGACCCCTAGATTCACATAAGGAAAAACTCCATCAAATTAAATCTTTAACAGGGGAAAAAGGGGAGGAACCTCAGAAAGAGCAACAGAGGAGGGATCCTTTTTTTAGGACAAACAGCCATGCAATAGATGGTAGTAGACAGAGTAGACTGCAATCGCAATAGTAAAATCACATCATGGAGATGTTAGGGAAATAAAGTGCAAATATATATGAAGAACATGTATCAGAGAGCAACTTCCATTTTTTCTGTACCTGTACTACAGCAGATCCATCAGCAAATCTAGCAAACCTCCCTGAAGAGATCTCAAGTTTCCTACAAAAACAACAAGACCACATCACATTAAAATGTCTGACATAGGCCTACTAAACCACTGTCATATATATTTACATGCAATAACGTTACCTATGTAGCCTAATTCTGTGTTCTGCATATCAACACATCCCAGTTGTCTGTTCTGGGTCTGGTTAAGAGCTACATGAGTAAAAGTGAGGATACCAGAAGCAACGGATACACTTTGACAGCGGGTACAGAAACGATTATAAGTAGAAAAAGAAAATCACGCCTTGCTCGTTAACAGTTATTAGAAGTGAATGGAAGCTGCGAAAGTCAACTCACTTCTCCCCAAGGTCCACTCCCAGTCTTCGTGGATTTGCATGACTGCTGTAAACACTGTGGTGACATAAACGGACATGGAGGCGGGCAAACGAATGCCCCAGTCGGAGCAAATACCTCATATCTAAAGAGCAAGAAAACAAAACAAGGAAAATTATCTACTGTCTTTACAGTTTAGATATGCGCATGGGGGCTTCCATGTCAGTTCGTCACATGTGCGGAATTACGTTGTAGAGCCGCGTCTTCTGATTGGACCGAGCGAGGTGAGTGTGTAACACCGAAAGTGTCCGTACCATCCGATACACAACAATTCCGCTTTAGTTTAAGCTGTCTTTAAAATACCAGTGGTCTTGCCTCGAATTAATAGCGTTAAAATAAGATAAGATAGAACTTAATTTATGCTGCGGGAAATTGTTGAATTATTGTACTAGCAGGGGGAAAAGGTACGGGTTTTTGTTTTTTGAGGAACCAGATTAGCTGCTAGCAACAAGACCCAGTTTGTGACTCTCATGAATGATCTAAATACATGAGTATAAAGCTTAATAGAAGTGCCGAAAAATATACGTATAATTCCCTTAAATTAACATCCACCTTATCCTATCTCTTCCATTTGTCCGTGGCCTTTTAAACGCTCTTTTTAAAGCAATTTTGGTGCTACATCTGATGTTTTTCAGCTTCGGTTTGTGCAGAGTTCATAATGTCTGGTTTTAAAAATGATCTGTCATTCATCAAAACATCTTTTTCGAGGATACAAGTAGCCTAGTCAGGCTCATACTGTATTTCTCAAATGCAGGAGAATTTCAGTAAATGTTACACGTACAGGCAAAATAACCAATTGCCCATTTTAAAACAATGTATATGTCTTTGAAAGTAGACCGACATGAGAGAGAATATAACAGCAGCTCGTAAGTCTCAAATATGCAATTTGAAATCCTCACCGCTAGGTGTCAGGATTGCCTCTCAAATATAATATTTCAGCTCATAATAACATTTATAAATAAAACGATTAGCCACGTCCCTTTATAATACATACATCACTGATACTGTATATGTTATATATTTGTTAATTTTTGAATAGTCTGTGCCACTATTTTCATTAGTTTGATCAACCACCTCCCACTTTTCATATGTAGGCTACATCAAGGGCCTTTTAACTGTAGTTTACAGCAAGTCAGAAAAATTGTTGAGTGTGTCTGTATGTTCTTCACATCGTCAAAAGGCTCATCTGTTCAAGCCAGCTGTTCTAACTGTTAACTGTGAAATATTTCTGAAAAATGAACTCTATGTGCTTCAAACAGACAGTTCATTTGTCTGTCAGTACCTCAGACAGCCAGTGAATCAGTGACCTTGCTTGCTGATCAGACAGTCAGTCCAGAAGTTAGCTTACCAGACAGCCCTCCAGCCAGTCAGTCAGTGAGCCAACTCACTAACAGTGGGGCTGCTGCAGTTGTTATGGCAACAGATGAGCGTTAACAGCATCTCTAACACTCTCTGGATTACTTTCACGCATTCACACACTTGCACACGCACAAACACATGCACACACTCCAGCTAATTGCAGGGAGGAATAGCAGGATTACACACAAGCACGCACACACAAACACTGAAAAACACAAGCACACATTCCCATTATTACCAAGGTTTCTACTAGTATTATTTTGTTTCCATGGCTCCGGGACACATTGAGATCTCATTATTACCAAGCAGAGCCAGGGTCTATTAGTGCGTAATGGACCAGTCAGTGTTTTGTGGTAGACTACCAGGATTATAAACAGCTCAGTGGAGGATGCTGTGTTGCTTTGTCTTTTAGAGGCTTTACTTTTCAGAGAATCTTCTCATGTAAATGTCTACCGACCAACATAGAAATCAATTTGTTATCTGTCGACTGTCTGTCAATGTATATATCAATCCATTATTAAACCGTCATCTAGGCATCTTACAGAGATCTCTGTGACCCTTGGAATTACTTGGACCACGCTGTGTAAAGAGACAAAGCATCAATCTAATTTGATTGATGAATGATGATGAATTTGAAGTGATACTCAAACACATTTCGAGACCGACAACGAAGACAAAGTGTAGAACGCTAAATGGAATTATAATTGTCCTCCTGAATGTGCATTTCCTTGTTTGTGAATGTATCAGTGATAACATTTTTGGAGGAAATTTGTAAAACGATTTGATGGACAATGTATGAAGCAATAAAAATGCAAACAGGTTTTTTGTTCTTTGTTGTCATTTTCTTTGCCCACATTTAGGAATAATGTCAGAGGGAAAATCAGCTTTGGTGTGTGTGTGTGTGTGTGTGTGTGTGTGTGTGTGTGTGTACACCTCTTCAGGACTCAAGAGGTTTAAGTGCTTTTCTGATTTTCATGCTGTGGTGTTTCAGGAGGTGACAACATGCAGATCTCACAGGATTTTCAGCAGGGGTAAGAACCGAGGCTTTTCTGGGTCCTTGGCAACCAGACATGGCTGTGTCTTTAAAGGGAGATTATCTATCATCCTAAACATCCACTGACAGCTTCACTGAACAGACTTTTTTTTTTTGCAGAATTGCATATGTTTCCAGATTTCCATCAATGGTGATATTGATATTGCCTGCATTCATCCTTTACTGTGGTTGAGAGACATTCCTCCTGTCTGTCACTGGAAAGCCAGTAATTGGATCCACCCTCCTCTGACCAATATGGACATGCATAAGCTTGAAGGAACCACCGTTTAGACAGCTCATGACGACTTGAATTGGCGAGGCACGATTTCCTTTGTCACAAGTGTGGTAATTACATTATGGCACATGGCAAGGTTCCACGTAATAAGGTTCCACTCTCTCAGTACAAAGCTTTTGTAGTTTTTGGAACAGCTGGTTGCTTGGGCAGTGCCACATACAAGTACATTAAAGTTCCCTTTCTTGCTACTTTGAACTGTCATAAACTACTTTAACTTATGGTAGATTAAAAGGTATTTATCCAGACTATATATATTATTTATTACTTGTCTGTTATGGTACATCAAGTAAACCTCTCTATCTAAAGAAACTCAGCTCTCCATACACATAGTTGAATGGCAGGTTAGCTTTGTCGGTATAAATAATAAATGAACCCCACAGGATCAGTCTAATGATTGGATGCAGATCAGAAAACCTCCATTGTGTGTGTGTGTGTGTGTGTGTGTGTGTGTGCGTGTGTTTGTTTGTGTAGACTGTCTGGATATGACTGATGGTTCATAGATGAGTGGGTAATTGTCTAAGCCTGTATGATACATGCACAATAAACAACATGCTGATGTAATGCTAATCAATCAAATCGGAGTAAGATCCAATGATTAATGAAGAACATGGAGAAGATACGACATAAAGACAGAAAAGGCACTTTTTATTCACTGAGTGTCTTGATAATACCATTATGGATCATGTTTGATGATATACAATCACTTACGATAAAACCAAATTCATTGGTTTTAAACAGTTACAGTTAGCAGATACCAAAGTCCACCAGAGGGTGTACAAATTTCAGCAGGGAGAGTAATCTTCACAGCATGAATAAAAGTGTTTATTTGATTTTTGTCTTACAATAAGAATGTACATGAAACATACAGAGTTACTAAAATCTGTTTCATTATGACTCTGACCCCTGCATTCCTAAATATTGGCTCCCTGCAGTGCTGTTGATCTAAAAAGCCTCTCAGACAGAAGGCAATCTTGAGGCTTGGACTTTAAGGAGCTGATTACTTTTTGGTCTCAAGCCTTGAATCTAGAGCAGTCATAAAGGCCCCCCTTCTCTCTCAAGAACCTCAGACTCTGCTGTGGCACATGATGGGTTAAACAATCTAGATAAAGCAATTCAACAATACAACAGACCAAGACAAACCTGAAATATGATGCACAAAATGTGATTAATAAAGCATGCTGGCAGTTAAAGTCTTTAAGCTCGACCACAGCTTGGTGTGTGAGATGGGAGAAAAGAGAACTTCATTGCTTATCATGTATCTCTATGTCTATGAAAGAAAACACTTAATCTCTCTGAGTTAAGGGATGCATCAGAATTTTATAACAGATTTACACAGGGACACACACACATCTTTACTGCCCTGTAATGTTATGCAATTAAGCTTTGACTATATGCCACAGGGGTCTCAATCCTTTGAACTGGAGATTTGAATGTTAGGCATTGATTTCCCATAACAGCACTACAGGATGGAGACAGAGTAGATGGTCCGAGTGACCTCCACTGCAAAGATAGAGGTCAGCCCTTTAAAACATTGTGTCAATCTAGAAAGGCAGGAGATGAAGATATATACGGAGATGTAAACAGGTTGTAAACAGCAAGTAACCAGGTAAGTAAGCAGGTGGAGCCATATATGGAGTAATATTAGTATGGAATTAGTATAAAGTGGTATAGAGTTTAAAGTGACATCCATGTATCAATACCTGTAATATTAGTCATATTACCTTATTAGGGGAAGTCAAGACAGGATATGTGTTACTTGAAAAAAGAGAAAATGGTAGCTACTCAAACAGCTCTGTCCAGCATTAGTCAGCCCTGCATTCAAGGCCACATGAGATCAGCACAGCTCCAAATGAAAATATTTGTGGTAACTTGTAAATTCCAGTTGAAATAACTAACAGGAATCTGCAGTCATCTAAAGAAGACAGAAAGAGAAATTCATCTGAGAGAGGCGCTGCAAGGTCATGCGGTTCTTAGGAGAGAGAATTTATTTTTTCTGTTGTGGATTTCAGAGCAGCGCTGCTTCGTGGTCGGTGGATTTTTTTTTTTATCCCTGGGCTAGATTAATACCAACTAGAGGAAAAAATGTCCATGTGTTTCCACAGTGGTTCTGTAGAGTTTGAGCCAAAAGAGGAGGTCGGGTGGGTTTCCTCTGGGTAATTTAGCCTGCTTTCATAGCTAAGTGTGTGTGTGTGTGTGTGTGAGGAATGCTGCTGTGGGTCTGTACAATCACTGAGTCATTAGATGGAGGTGGATGCTGCTTTGTGACAAAACTTCTTAAAAGCAACATGAATAATAGATTTTGATGAAACAGGCAGGAGCACCCTGTTCAATCCAAGGTTAATGAATCCCACACGCAAATAAATGCTAACACACATACACAATAAGAAACACACTGAGCTACACAAAATATCCACCTAATCCTCCACAGTAATTGAGCAGAACATAATAATTGTGTTCAGGCTGCTGCTGTGTGGGTAACAGGCACTACATGAGCCATGAAAGGTTTTCATTATCTGCGTCAGTGTTTAATCGTCTGCTGGGGTGATAGGGTTAGTAGGGATGTGTGTGGGTTGCCTCAGAAAAGGGCTATATTTGATTTGAAAAGATTTGATTTAAGTAGATTCTGAAGCAAATCCCCCCTTTTACTTTACATCATTTAGACAAGATAGGCTTCATCGATTTCCAAGGAGAACACTGAATTGTGGGAGCAATGGGCAGCAGTACGATTGGAAAAAGCCCTGAAAACATATTTTCTCAATCAGCTTCTTACTCTGAGAAACGCGGTCCTACATGAACACAACATTTTCTGATGATTTCTGTCAGTTTTGGTTCATTTACATGAGAGATTTTCTGTATTGTTTTAGTTTTATATATGCTCTTCTTAATGTTTTAAAGTGGGCGGGACTCAGTTGGGGAAAAAAAGTGATGTCAGATTTATGCATCTCCACCAATCCAGATTTAGCCACATTTGAATCAAAATGTGATGACAGATGTGGGGCTGTTGTTATGTTGCCAGAGCGTTGTCAATCAAATCTGACAAAACCACACCCACACAGTCCTAATGAAGTAGGTTTTTAGCTGAGTTTTTGACGGTTAAAATAACAATAAATATAACTAAGGATGTTTTTTTTCCCTTAAAGAATATGTAACTCTTGAAAGTAGAAACACATTCTTCTTCCTACAAATGTAAAGTTAAATTTGTGAGCAATAAAACACAAATTCACCACACTCAGGGGTTTGCAGCTTCAGCCTCACTTGGTCTGGTATGACCAGTAGTATATGGTGGCTAATGTTAGCTAATGCTAGCAAACAAGATTGATATTGCTGCATAAAGCATATTAATGAGTCAGTTTGCTGACTTCATGACTCCTCTCTGCTTGTGCTACTGTTACACCATGTCTTGGCACCATTCTCCTGTAATTGTCCACTGTTCAGCAAAAGTTGTATGCTCACTTTAAGATTTGAAAGTACATTTTCAGATGCTTACTGGTAATTAAAGTCAATGAATTTAAATATAAAACAGGTAAATGAATGCATTAGCGCTGTTATTCACTACACAAGATATGTCATATAGTGGCATTTCTACAAAAGCAACTATCTAGATTTATCACACTTTTTGTTGTTGTTGAAGAAAGTACAGTCTCCAAACAGCACTTTTGCAGTGCAAACATGTCAGATCTTACCCCAAACCAGTCTTCTACCTAGAAACAGGTGGCCTAAGATACAGTCAGACAAAATATTTTAAAACATATGTGACTTTGGCTAGATCTAATGAGCGTTTCTGCTGTAGCCTAAACACAGAGCCTATCTGTTAAAAGCAGAGCCTGATATTGCACTGAAGCTGCACTTCATACTGTAACCTCCTGATGTGCACCCTCTGAGTTTACATCCCTCCAGTCAAACACGTTTTGCAGCAAACAAGACAAAACAGATCCAGTCAGGATCTCATACTGTATAGCCTCAAGCTGAAGCACCAACCACAGTGGCCGTTATTCTAAATGCAAATGTGAACCTCTGCTTATCCAAGAAAGCTGCTGCTGCGTATTAAAGGTTATAGGGAAACATACAATAGTCCATTCATTCTAACTGGGTTCCTGAGAGATGATCCAGGTCTCCAGTTCCCAAATCAGTGATTGTGTTTTAATTGGCTATTTGGCCACACAGCCTCTGATCCCTT
This sequence comes from Macquaria ambigua, assembly GCA_008360985.2. Taxonomy (NCBI): domain Eukaryota; kingdom Metazoa; phylum Chordata; class Actinopteri; order Centrarchiformes; family Percichthyidae; genus Macquaria; species Macquaria ambigua. Next base: position 399,480 of record VMKM01000294.1, read on the forward strand.
TTCACACCGACAGAGCCATTCATCAATTGTTGATTAGGTGTCTCCTACCTCTACAGTGAATGACTGTGGGTCTGGACTTATCATGCAGTCATTACCTTGCTGCTGATACAGCTAAAAGAAACACTGTGTGTTTAAAATAACTGGTTGCTGGTACAAACTGAAGTTCTCCATGCATTTCTTGTGTCAAATTTGTGTTCAGTAGCTGCATATACCACAGTAAGTCCCCATTACAGAACTTCATTCAGCAAAAGCTTATTACACATTCTGAGTTAAGTTGATTTAACATATTTATTTCAGACAATTACTTTAATCCTTGCAAATTTCTTATTGAGATGGTATATCTTTGGTATCTTGGCATAGTTACAAAAACATCCACGTGTTTTTGGGTGACAACTAAAGCTGCAACTGATTATTTTCAAACGATAAATCTGCCAGTTATTTTTTTATTTTCACATTGGAGAAGCTGGAACTAGGTAATTTGAAAAATGACTTAAATCATTGATTATCAAAATAGTTGCCTCTAAATGTTTTCTGTCAATTGATTAATCAACTAATCATTTCAGCCCTAGTGTCAACTCATTACATTGTGTGTCCCAAATTACCCTATAAATGCTCAGAAATGGATTAATTCGGTATTTCCTTTAGATCCTGTATGATCTGCATCTTTTCAGTTTGATAAGGGTCATTTTTTGTTGATTGGACAATGACTTTTTAACCTATATATCTGGATAAAACTCACAGATTAATAATTTACTGTACATTTTACAGTAGTCTTTTTGTACATTACCCACCAGGTGTCAGTAGCCTACTTGCCATGCTGCTCTAATAGACTGTATGCTGTAAATGCAGACAAAAGGTATGCATGAATCCCCAGTATTTCTACTTGCCAAAGACTAAAATAAGCAAAAAATGTTGCCATAGCCATAGCATATAAATTACAGCACTAGAGCTGCAACCAAACTTATTCCCATCCCATTTATACCTGCGTCACTCATTAAAAACCTTCCTTCCAACACGGCTCTTCAAATACTCTCTTCAAATGCGTGCTTTGATCAGTGCCCTATTTTTCTTTTAGAGCAAAAGAGGCGGAGGGAGATGCACAGGAGAGACAGAGAGAGGGAGGCGGTACTAAGTGTCCTCCAGTCATCCTCTCAGCTCCCTCTGTTTCATTAGCATGCAGCATTTGAACGGAGGCAGACACGGGGAGATAACTAACCGGGTCAGAAATGACTTCACAATTAATATGAGGAGTAAACAGACGATTTAAAAAACCAGGACCTTAACCCTCTGGATTTTCCCACACTGGATATTTTCTTTTATTTAGTCGTGTCGGAGGAATATTTCCCCTTAACGTTACATTCCCCTCTGTGAGCTGAGATCTTTTGCCATTAACGGTCATTTTTTTCCGTAGCTAGCATAAAACCATACCTGGCACAGGTCTCATGTAGTCTGTCTTTACTCGCTTCTGTAGATAGCTAGCTCAGCCAGCGGACGATAAAATAGAGAAAACCTTTAGCTAAGGGGTTTTAACAAAAAAATGTGATTCCTTGTCCTTCCCGTGAGGTAGCCAAGCCCAGTCGTTGGCATTTGAAACAGCTGGGTCGTGTCGAGAAAGATTGTGGATTAACGTTTTTTGTAACGTCTTTTACAGTGGCCGTTAGCCAAAATGAGCGTCGATTTAATTGAATCAACTACATGAGTGGAGTCTAAACAAACACACATTTCTCCCAAGGAGTGCACTTTTTGTTTTTCTTTTTCCATATCTGCTGAAATAAACGGCGCCAGTTGCCCTGGAAAATATGGAAAGCGAGGTTTTCACCCCTTTGCTGGAGCAGTTTATGCTCACGCCTCTGGTCTGCTGGGTAAGCTCCCTAATTAACTATTCAAATGTGTCTTTAAGCTCACTAATAAAACAGCCCTGCCCTGTGAAGGCATTTCTTTTAAGTGTTTATTGATTATCTCAACACCTATTTTCATTGTCCCATTTATTTTCAGGTGAAGACAGTGGGGCAGCCGACAGTGACCGATGGCACCAAATTATCGGAATATGTTGAATTAGTGGATGGGATTTACCTGAACGAGATAATGCTTGAGATGTAAGTAATTTGACACAGACTCAAAAATGTTACCAATCCATCTGTCTCCTGCACCACCGTAGTGTAACAGGATTGGCCAAATGAGGGCATGCAGACCTTTTGATTGGGACCTCAAACGCACCATGTTGATACATGTATGCTGCAAAAAACTTGCTTAATCTTTTTAGATAAGTATATACACGCAGTTAGTTTGTTCTCCAGCCTCTGTGCAGCACTTGAAATTGTCTGCTGATGTGAATGTAGGCTAAGCACAAAGGGACCTTGTATTGGGGGCAATGATGGGTCACACTGTCAGAAACCTTAGCAGACAGTTATTGTTAGGAGCTGTGTGGGTCGCCCACAAGCATCCCTGGTGCAGGGAGGCAGCAAGCAGCTCCACATAGACTGTCATCTGCAGCCGACTGTAAGACACCCCGCCCCTGGAAGCTACTGCACTCACGTTTCATGCTGTGATGCAGATTAAACTAGAAATAGTAGCCCTAAGTGAAGAAACACAGGTAGTGGCCAGAATCTGGATGCAGATTACACAGCAATGTAGTTAGCAGGCCAGCACAGGCACACAATTGTTTGTTTTCATTCAGTTAAAAGGGAAGTTGAGACATTAGGTGTCAAATCTGTCTGTCTTTCCAGTCACCTCCTAACACATATCACGACAGAAGACAGCTTTCCATTCCTTTGTCTGGCTTAAGGCTGCTACTTCCCGCTAGCAGGGCAATTTTTCATATTTTCCACTAATGCCACACTCTACGCTGTCAGCATTTACTCCTCCTGTTTGCCAGTCAAAGGAGCGTTCAACCAAGCCTGCTCCCAGTGGAATTGGTTTTCACTTCACAAGGGATTATAATGTGTTGCAATTTCATAGGGCAACTTCTTGTGTCACCTCGCTTCAGTATGTCTCATATTCCAAGGTTAGATTGGCAGAATTGTCTAGGTAAGGGGAAGCTTGTCTGCACAACACTCTCTCTGTATTTATTTGCAGAGTATATTTCAGTACTCCATGCGGATTGTTTTTAGAAGGGTTAAGCTGTAGCTATGTTGCATGAGGAGCTGATTAACTGAATGGCCGTTTCCTGTCTCTGGTTGGTGTCCTCTTCCTCTTGCTCTGCCCTCTTCCACTGTCCTCGACCTCCTGCTGCTCGTCTACATCACTCCACTAAGCCGCCTACCTTCAGCTTTCACTACCTCTTCCACCTCTCTTTCCCATGCTTGTTTTTCCCTCCCCCTACTCCTCCAGGCTGCATCTACACTCTCAGAGGAATCCTTCAACAGAAAGGTGTTTAGGGAGGCCATTGCAGGTTCAGTTGGACAAGGGCGTCTTTCCTCTTCCACACACAGACTCTTCAAAACGATGACCAAGTCAGCAGTATTTTTAGAGCATTTTCCCTATTGTATAGTGGAAAGCAACCGGAAGGATATGAGGGGGAAGGGTTGGAGGAGTGAGCGAGATGGAAAATAATTTGCCAAAATGTTTAAAAACCTGATACGTGACAGGGAAGATGTGCAAAGAAAGGGCAAGAGGGTGACATGCAAAAGGCAAATTTAAGCCCCAGTTTGCTGAGCCACATGGGAACTCCACGGTACTACATATTAAGATTGAGATGTTTGATCAGATACTTAGTAGGATTTCTGTCTGCAAATAAATGGAATGAGCTGGATGGGAATTTTCTGTGGTTGGTTGAGTGCTCCTGTAGAGAACAGCCAGCGCAGAGCTGAAATGAACTGTGACTGGCTTAGCGATCGCCTGACAGGATGTCGGGGATTGCCAGTCACAGCCAGCTCTGTGTATTTATGTTTGTGTGCTTGTGTGTTTTTCTGCAGGGCTCTGTGTCTGCGTGGGAGTATGTGTATCTGTGGGGTTTTTTTTCCTGTGCATTTGGTTTTGGACTGAGGCAGCTGTTGGTAGTCGTCTTGCCCAGCCACCCTCCCACACAGAAGGCCTACAGTATTGGTCAGATGTTATGTTGGTGAGGCTGTTCTTTGTCTGCCTCTCCCACTTCACCAGCACTGCATAGTCACCTCTGGTAGGCTCAGCTAACTAAAATAGATTGTATCATGAGCTAAAATGTATGTCACAGCTCATGCATCTAAACTTAGCTATTGCAGGGAGTTTTTGATGATGATACTCATCAAAGACATATACTATCTTTTTTCCCTTGTCCTATTCATTTCTTGAAACTTAACATGAGTTAATTCAATATTAAAAGACAGAAATGTAGTTGAAACAGGGTACATGATCCAAAGTTTGTTCACATTTGAAGCTGTATTTTGACTGGAAGAATTACATGAGTGTTGAGTAATGCCTCCTTCCCTCTCTTCATCTCTCTCTTACACTGTTACTCATTAAAAGTAGCTTAGAAACCACAGGTGAGTTTTCCAACTTCTGTGAAGAACTGTAGGAGATAATTAACAGGGATTGTATTCGCTCCAAGTCTTGGACTCCCACAAACACAAACTCACTCTCACTCTCACGTACGCATTTAGTTTTCTCCTCACGCCCTCTGTTCTGACAGCTTGAAATATACTGTAGTGAGTGTTAGTAGGCGTTGCGCTGCTTGCGATTGATCGTGCTAAAAAGGCTTCAGCTTCCAGCCAGTAGCTGCTGTTTACACTGAAAAAATGCTAACTGATAACACTGCCACTGAAGGACATGTTCTCTGCAGCCAAGAAACACACACGTCTTCCAGAGTGGATGCTAAAACTCCAAAGATATACAAACTTATACTCTTTCTCTCTTATAAACTCACACTTATAGTACTCTGGCTGAAGAAACTTGAGCATTGAACATTTTTACTGGTGATGTCAGCTGTTGTAGTGTAAGCTGTAGTGTTGCTGTGTGAATGTCTCTGTATGGCCTCAGTGCAGACATGGCAGACAGGCTGGCAGCAGTTGTCAATGGGACAGCATGGGAGAGCACAGAGAGAGAAGAAGAGAGACCCCGGGATTATCTAACGGTTTGCTGTCACCCAGATGGCACCACGTCCCCTCCCCCTGCCCTCTTGTGACTGACATTACCTAGCCAATTAGATTGCCTCCTCAGTGCTGTCAAACCAATTAGTTTTCCCGCTCAGCAAGAGGGGGCCAATTAAATTTTTGTCAGAGTGACAACTGTCCAGTTGAATTCTCGGTTTTCCTGCCAATCCTGTAGACCCGTGGTGGCTCATTGGCCTGTTCGGTGAACCAGTCAGTCTGACCTCTACGGCTGTTGGGACAGAGTTATGTGAGTGAGATAGAAACTTTCAGGAATAAAAAAGGAGATGTGATGTGCCCTACTTGATTTTTACATAACATTTGTCACATTGACTGGCACAACGATCTATGTTGTCTGTTTTTAACAACTTAACTTGCACTTTCTTGCACTGCATAGTTGTGTGACCCGACGGTAACCCTGAAAATTAGTCGGAAAAACTGGTTGTTTGGGTGAAGAAAGTGCAAGTATAGAGATGTAAAACATATGTGGATTACGAAAAGAATGCTGTTAAGCATGTTGCACAGGTTAATGTTTCTGTAGGCTTGAGTATTCAGACAGATCCAAGCATGTCTGTAAATCTGTCTGAATGAATGGCTGCACACATGGGGATGAGAGTATTATATATTGTGAAGGTAACTATCACCCTCCAGCATTTGCATCTGCATATTTTTCTTCTGCAGATAATATTCAAAGATGAGGGTGCTTGCTTGCCAGTGGTTGTCTATCTTAAAGCGGTCAACCTTTAAGTCTGTATATGTGAACCTATTGATACTTAATGCAGATTTGAAAGCCTATTTTTCTCTCAAGGCCACATTACAGTAAATTCACTGTGTAGGCTCACATACACAGGATGTAGTCCTCACTACGCCTGTCATCACTTCCTTTCATGACAGAGTTGACTTTTCAGCACATCATGCATACACAAACGCACTCAGAACCAGACCAATGAGCTTTGTAGGAGAGTTTTGGTTTGGAGGGACAACACTGAATGACGTGTGTTAGTTTAAGCCCTGCACCCAGTTGGATTGAAAATTACTTTAATTTGTTGTAGACTATCGGTGGCATCATTTGATTCTCTGGTAATTATTATACTAACATATGGAGGCTATATTATGCTCATGCTATGCTATGCTTTTTATGGCTTTGTTGATCTAGTAGAATATTCAGAGGTTAGACGACCATCTGGCAACGTTTTATTGTTACAGGCAGCATCTAGAAAGGTCCACATACAAAGAAACATATGAGTCAGCTCGTCTCCAGTTTTTTTTATTTCAATCTTACATTCATCTTTTTCTTTTGTTTTCGAACCGTGTAGAATTCCTGGCTGTTTGAGAGGCTTGGCTGATAACAGAGGGGGAAGCTGTTTAATGTAGAAATGAAAAATTTAAGACCTTAATGCATTCAGTAGAATGTTTTGCTGCCCTTTTAGGCCTAATCAAGTATAAGACATGATTGATTGATAAATTAAATTCATGATATATCTTTAATATGTTCGGATGAAAACAAGAGATTACCTTGGATTGTAGGGAACTGGCATGGGCGTTTTTTTCCCTACTTTTTGACATTTCATAGACGAGAAAATAATTGGCAGACTCAATGATAATGAAAATAATTGTTAGTTGCAGCCCCAGATTGAACTACTACTTGTCCTAACCCTCATCTTGTTTTTCTGTCTTCCCTCTCTAGCAACTCATTCGTCTCCCTCTTTCTGTCATCCCTCTTTTTCATCATGTCTCAACACCTACTGCTGCTGTACCGCTTTCTCCCGTCCCTCCTCCTGCTAGAGTCTTTTTCTTCTTCATCTCTGTGTCTCCTTTTCTGTCCATGCCGCACCTCTCCCGTGCTCTCTCCCCTTTCTCTCCTCTGTTTTCTTTGAGCACCACGTTGAAGCCTTTGTAAGCTTTCTCTAGGGCTAGTTACAGCAGACATAGTTGGGATTCCAGCTGGACTAGAGAAAAGAGGCAGGCAGAGCTGCTGCTGGGGTGTCAGTCGGTTCGGTTCTCCCACTGCTGCTACCTGTACTGTGGGGTCCACACCACACCCTTCCACATCAAAGTGTAGAATCAGACATTAATCTGGCATCTCTCATAATCATCCTTGTGTCATGCCGTGCTCTCTGTGTCTGTCTAGCAGGAGGATGTGTATCAAGTCAGACAGGAAACGGCAGCTGTAACCTTGAGAGGACAAAACTTTAACAAGGCTGTGTTAATATGAGGCATTCAAATTCCCACAACCAAGGACATGTTAAACCCCACAGGACCATCTCAGGATTTTAGACACAGGTTTGCTCTTAGTTTCTCAGGCCTAGCAATTCAAAGTCAATCTGATTTACTGCAGTTGGCATTTATAGCAATATATTCTCAGGATTAGTCAGCATGTATCGGGAAATGGCATAGTATATTACCATTTAATCTGTCAATTGTGCTGCATTTCATTTGATTACGAATGAGTCACCACCCACAACAATTTAACGTTGTGTTTTTGGATGTACTGATGCTTGTACTGTTAACTTAAGAGCATGTTAACAGGAATAAGAATACTGTAAATTCTTAAATAGTTATTTATTTATTTACCTCGATTTAAGAGAGAAACAGGCCTTTATATGAGACTGAGATTTTGTTGGAGACAGGTGTTTATTTCAAATTCCCCTGTTTTAGATTTAATTATACTTGATCAAATTTGTCTGATCCGCTCCCATTTTCTGTGTCATTTTGCTGTTGCTGCTGTTTGCTGTTAATGCAAACTCAACACTTCCTTGATCTGTTTCATGTTACATGCCCTTCAGTGGCTCAGGGGACGTAATCCCTTCTGTTCCCTTTGCTGTGAAACATCTGCAAGAAGTGTTGAGTTTCATTAACAGCAGCTTCACATTGAGAATTAACAGTACAGTAGAATTAATAAGTGACCCAAGTACAACATTTCTGTTAAAAAGAGGAACTCAAGAGTAGCGAGTATGGCATGACTATGTTGCGTATAGCTCCAGGAAATGTACACCATGCTGGATTCACTTTGTGAACCATTATAATACAAGCAATTTTGCCTATTATTTGAGACATTGAATTGTGTTTCAATGTTTTATGGTCTAAGTGCTTATAGTCCAGGAGGGAATGCATCTGATCACATCGAGCTTGGCAGAAATGAGTTTAGCTGCAGTCCCCATGGATACAATGGCAGAGGAGAGGAATTGGGAAGAGGCCCTGTGGAAACAGAAAGACAAAGACAGGAGAGAAACGAGTCCATGAAAAGCCAAGACAAGGAAATAGGGTGACGAGAACCACATACCAATGGTCAGATCCTCACTGGTCTGTTTGTATACTACAGTTCCCATGGTGGGAGATGGGTGGGAGATGAGAAATTAGGATGCAGTCACCTTGAGCATTAGGTTTGCGTGATAGCAAAATATAAAATATTGGCATACCTGCAATACTAACGAGTTATGTTTAGTAATATCTTAGTATTGGAAACTGGTAGTTGATGCCGTGTACCTAGTGTATTACAAAGTATTTTTTATGTCGTATGCTAATATAATATGCATTTACCACCCTAATTGGAAAGTAGAAGGATGATGCCATCATAACATATGATGTCATAAGGTCATTGCTTCATTCTTCACTAGTTTGTAAAAGTACTGGTTAGCTTGCCTGTTTGTGCTTACTGTACTTACAAGCTTTGATTTGGAAATGCGGTCAGTGTGTTAACAGGCACTCCAGCCTAACAAGATTTGATTATAATAAGATTAAGGCAGAATTCCAATTATTGTAGCTGTCGTGGAAACATTTAAACAAAGTTATCTTGCTTGTATTAAGGTTGTACTCGGAGTGCTCTTAATTTGATTTACAGAGCTATATTACTTATTACTCTCTTGAATTACTCTTGCCATGTATGCACCATTGTCTGGGTCTTGATTCTGTGCGTGCACCCTAAACGTCACAGAGTGATGTGTTTGAGGAATGACATGGCAATATGTGTTAAGGTATTCTGTAAAATTCAAGACAAAATCCTATAAATTCATTAAATATGATAATTCATTTTCCCAGTCCTATTTCCTATTGGCCTGTCAACTAATGGGAAACTTCACAAACAAAAACTCCAGTTAGTTCCAGTTCTAGTTAGTTGTTAGTGGATGACTACTCATGTTGGTGTCAGCCTGTTTTAGTTTGTAATTCGGATGTTACAGAAACAGACCCACCCACAGAATTATCCTGAACTGAACTGTTAACCTTAGCATAGTTGCTAATAAGTGTTCGTCCCCCAGATTCCTCTTACTGTAGCTGTGTGTGTGTGTGTGTGTGTGTGTGTGAGGCAAAAACACACACTCCCCCCGCTATGTTTGGACAGTACAACTCATAAGCTCTATGCCGAACACGTGGCCAAATGTAGCCTGCATTTTCTCTGTGTGTGTGCATTTAGCCTACTTTGTGTGAGTGAGTGAGAGCATGTGCCTGGCTGCCCATGCTGACTGTAATGTAGCCTGTCATATATAGGTTAACACTACTCCCTAACTTACCCAGCCAATCAAAGCCAGGAGATGAGAGGAGAAAGCCCAGTGGCCCCAGGCTCTACATAAGGCTGCAGCGCCAACGACTTATTGACTGGCCGTCTGGCTGACTGGCTCACTAGTTGTCTGCCTTGCTGGCTTTTTTGCTGGCTTTCTGTCTGTCTATCCCTAATCTATTTGTCTATTTAAAGTCTTAGGTTTACTGTATCAGCAGGAACAGGGAGGGAGGCAATAAGAGGGATTTTTGACCCCAGTTGCCTGCTCTAAGTCGCTGTATTCAATCGCCTGCTGATCCACAGGGGAGGTCGGCCTGCCGCGTGCTTGTATGTGTGGCATCAGAGATGGAGCCAAAGAAATGAGGGGTGGATTGTGTGGCGCTGTCATGGTCATGTTGTTGTGGCCGCCATGTTCTTGGCTGACTCTGAGAGTGATGGAATGTGTGAATGGGCAACCCTTTCCTTGCTGTTTTTCTCTCTTTCAGTCTCTTTCTCTCTCAAACACCTCATTCACCACATTGCCCTCCTCGCCCTGACAGGATTACAGCCTCCTCTGTGCTTTTTAATTAACGGGTTAAATAGACCCCCTACTATGGACCTCGAAAGGGGCTGAGTGTGTGTGGATGGGGGAGATGGGGGAGATCACATGATTGTTCATTTAAACCAGTATTAAAAAGAACCCTGTGTCCTTCAGATTAGCATGATTGTGTGTGTGTGTGTGTGTGTGTGTGTGTGTGTGTGTGTGTGTGTGTATATCAGGGCGGAGGCTGATCAAAAGACTAATTAACACATCCACACTGCAGCCGGGTGATTTAAGAGACAGGCATTCTGCCATTTTTTCTTGGTGTAACATATTATGCTTTATTAAAATATTATTTTAGAGTTAAACTACTAAAACAATAAATACATATTCCAGTTAGCACATGAAAAGATAAAAAAAACATTTCCAGTAAATGTAAATTAAAAAAAAATATTTATGATACTTGGGAAAGGGATATTTATATTCCTGGGTCTGAAGCAGGTTCCTATGGTTTGGTGTTATGTGTAAATAGATGTTTGTTTAATCGAGAAACAGGGCAGCAGCATGGTCTAGTGATTAGGAAGATGCCATTCAACTACAAGTCCCCTGTGACTGCAAGCATCCACCAAGCTGAACGTCCTTGAGGAAGATGAAGAATCCTTCACCTTTGACCTCCTCTCTCCAACAGAACAAGACAGATGATATGCATGAAATAAATCTTGATTATATACTGTCTTTGTGGTATTTCAGGATTCAGCTTTATTGAGCTGTTGACCCATACAGACACATGGCTGTGCTGTTCTGGAGTGCAATAGCACAGATGCAGACACATGCATGACTACACATGTGCTACACACTGCATGCATGCTTGCATGCATACATTCACAAGCAACCAGGACTCACCTCCCCCCTACCCAGGGCATGTTGACCCTCATATTTAGGTCATGCGATGTATGCTTTGAAGTCTGAAGTACATATCACGAAAAAGAGAGCTGCTCTTTAACAGTGTTGATGTAAGGCTCTAAGAATCTCAAGTACATGAGTAGTGTTGTTTTCCCAGACAATCCCAAGGCAAATGTGTCATAAATTAATTACAGGGATATTTTTTTTAGGGAGGGCTCAATGCATGGTAGATGAAGGATGACATTGTTTGTTAAAACATGCTCCCTCAAGTGTGCTAGAACAAATTACATTACTAATAATTTAAATTCAATGCCTGTATAAGCTGTGAAATGCACATACTGATACTGTTTCTGTAAAAATATTAGTTAAAATAGATGCAAGTGATATTTGTCTTGATATTTGATTGTATAATCTTTTAATCATTAATTGTCAATTTTGCTGCATTTAATTTGACTACGAATTTAACATTGTGTTTTAGGATATAATGATGCTGATACTGTTTCCTTAGGAGCATGCCAACTGGAAGCAGAATGCTGTAAATTCTTAAATAGTTCTTTTTTATTTATTTACCTCAACTGAAGAGAGAACCAGGCCTTTAATGTAATATTTTTTCAACTGTGGCAGCTGGGGTGCTGTCAGACTTTATCAAACAGGCAATAGAATTGTTGAATCATATCTAATACATGATGAAATCGATGAGAACATTTATTAGGGGATCTACTGGGAGGTTAGACAACTACTAGTGGGGTTACTGAAGCACAGTAACCCCCCCCCCCCGTGCTTCCAATGTTAAGAAATCAACCCTGGGAGATAAAACACTAATTTAACTGCAGAATAGGCAAAGTTAACCATTGAAGCTGGGTAAGAAATGAGAATGCTCTTCTTTCTTAGTGTCATTACTTTTGAACTCAGTGCTTTCCTCCAGTTGTGGTCAACAAATGAAATTCTATCTAGAACAATAATAATGTATGAAAAGAGTCAAAGTAGAATATATGGGAGACCTGAGGAAGAAAGCCAAATCCCACTGCCTTACACAGATATTTAAAGCCAGCGAAGTATGACAGTAAGTGGCCACTCTTTCAAAGCGTCCCTCTACTACTTGATGAAACCATATCAGCTCTAGGGTTGCTGCTTTGTCACCACCTCTGTTCTGTGAAGTGGTGAGTCTGGGAAATAGGAATTTCCCTCAGGGGAGCAGTAGATATCACATTAAGGCCACAGGTCTTGCACAGTGCAAGTCTGTTTAACCTTTAATTTGTAAGTATACAAAAACTGCCATTTCATCAATACCTCTCATGCTGTCAAAGGTAGCAGTTAAAAACATGTCAGGGCATGTTAACCTTACAGTTAAAACATGGGAAAGTAATTGTTGATTAGTACTGATCATGTGCTTGACAGATAGTTGGCATGTCAAGTATTCCAAAGAGACAGACACACGAGATGGTCAGGAAACTCATCATTTTGCATCAGTTAGTTACACCATTAGTCTTGTCTCTGAATGTGGTTTTAAAAAGAGGTTTGAGATGAAATTAGGTTTAGTATTTTAAAGGTAATTTCCACAGATATGCAAATAGCAGTTTGGATGGTTGTAGATAACAGTGACTGGGGAGGTGGTACTGTGTGAATTTGTGGAATGTCTATGAGGCTCACTAAAACATGTTGACATGTGATAACATCAGTCGTCATGCGTTCCCCTTTTTAAAGTCCCTTGGGCAACACAGTCTCACAAACACACAGGCGCTCTATTCTGCAGGCACTGAGAAGATACTTCTTCTCTTTGATTCAGACAGAAAGGGGAATCGTGGTTGTCATCATTCCTGAAATACATCACAGTGTATTTGAGCTCAGATGAATGTTTACTCCCTTTACCATGCTAATTAAATCATTCTCAGTAGTTTGAAGTCCAATTGACAGAGGGTCTCTTGTCTAGGTGTTCATGTCTCTGACAATGTAGCCTGAAGATGCATTACAAAGATGTTTGAATTGAATTTAACTCACCAATTTGATTTTGATTTGAAGGCTGGAGACACTTTCTGAGATACTGGTGCCACCCGATTTAAGAGGCTGCATGCTTATTTGGGTCTTTGTTTTCTTTGTTATTGCACCGGCCCTACTTAAACAGGAGTCCATTGTCACTGTGCTGCTAATGTTTTTAGCCAAACACACACACACACCCGCTTCATCACAACATAGTGTCAAACTGAAACACAGATGTGTCAAACAACCAACTGACACACACTTAGAAACATTAATTTTAAAATGTGTCTGTATCTTCAACTGACATTTATCTTTGCTACAAACAGTGATTAAATAACAGTATGCCATTTTTTCCCACAGAAATCCTAAGGCCACAGTGCAGAGGACCAACAAGAAAGTGAACAATGACCCCACACTGCGCATCCAGAACCTTTCTATTCTCATCAGGCAGATTAAAGCCTACTATCAGGTAAGACTTCTCTCTGTTGAACAAGCTGCAAAGTCAGATATCATTTGTTCCTCTTTTTGCTTGATTAAAAGTTATGGTTGTTCAACAGTGTCTGTGTTGAGGTGAAGTTTGAGAGGTGTTTTTTGCAGTTCTCTTATGAAAGAGAAAGCGGATCTGCTGATATGGGTCAAAATTATGATGAATAACTTGTATAAACTTGTTCATGCGTGGCTTGGGCTGAAGCTAAGCTCTAAGTAAAGCCGTACTCTCTGTTCCCATGTTCCCTTATGCCTGTGCTGGGGTGGACTGCATTCAAACAGTGGGTTTTTACCCCTTAGGTTACAGTCAGACAACACAGCTTTCACTCGCATGCACACAGAATTGAATGTGTCCACACAAGCACATGCCACATGAAGACTTGGCAGTATAAACAGAGATATATTTGCAGATGTGTATGTGTGTGATTGCCTGTGATGTGGTATCATGACCCCCATCCAGTAAATATACAGACATTATTTGGATGTGAAACACATGAAGCCACTGATCTGCCTCTCCCACTTACTCTGATGAATCATTCAATTCATTTACTTTAATCTTTTCATCTCAAAAATGATCTTAGGCAGCATTTCCCTCTTGAATGATGATCCTGATATATAAGCCTCGTTTTGTCGCCAGTGTCCCAGAAAAGAGACCAAAACTACAAGAAGCAGCTCACAGCTTTCTCTTAATGCTTACAAGACAGACTTAGAAGCTAGTCAGAGAGATGTGAAGGTGATAGAAGCACACCAAGTCACAAGTAGAGAAGTCTTACCTCATGTTTAGCATGGTATCAGCTGCTCATAAGGCCCTGAAACATGTCAGCTAACATTCTCACCACAGTTAATCATTACTTCGACCAAAAGGAAGTGATTGAGACTTCCTATTAATCTAATGGGCTAAAGAGGAAGTGGAGGAGGAAGTGTGGGGGAGTAAAAGATGGAGAAAAGATGAAAGATGGGCTCCTTGATAACAAGTTATCAGAAAGTGAGCCCCACACTTCTCACAAGCAGCACTTCAATGCATATTTGGTGATCTGATCACAAGTGTAAAGCTGTAAATGCAGGTGGGAATGATGCAGTAATATGCGATTAGTCAGGAAAATATTGTGCTGATGCTGCATTTGTACACACGCATCCTGGACCATCTCTTGACCACTTAGTCAACTGTGCAGTATGCATATATAGCACGCTATGCGGTTGATTTGCCTGTGTCAAACAACTTAGACAAGGGTTTGCAGTCCATATCCAAGGCTAGATGTCAAACAGTTGTTGTAATCCTAATCTATAATCCATCTCACCCTGTATGGCTGAGTGTACATTTTTATTTTTTTCCACTTAGCAGTGCACGCAATTTCTCACAGACAATATCAAACGTGAGAGGTGGTAGCGAGACCTGGTGTCAACTTCAATCATTTTTTAACTGAATCTAAACACACTGAATAAAGTTGTATACAGGTTATATACAATATACTAGGTCTGAACATGATCTGAGATCCTGAACTGTCTAACTGTCCCCTGCAAATCCTGGGAAGGTGGCTAAACCAAAAGCCTGGCTGAGCTTGATCACACATTCTCTGCATTATGCAAATTAATGTAATCTCTTAGACGGTGTGTTATCATGACATTACCATGTCATGTCACTCGTTGTTATTGTCAGGTCATTTTGAAATGTCAGGTGTCAACATTAACATAATAGGTGCTGGTTTCTGCTGGTATTCTACACAACAATGTGATTTCAACAGAAATCAGAACAAAGAAATAGAAATACCAAATGTCAACTTGCTTTTTTTTCCAGTCTGCTATCATACAGTATTGCTTAAATGCACAGTGTCAGTTCTTAAATGTGTGTAACTGTTATGCCAATTGTGAAACCTGTGAGCTTAGCCAATTGAAACAATCCAGAGAGAATATGATTCACTACATTGCTGCAACAGTGTCTCAGCTGCGTTTATGATGAGCAGGAATTGAGCGTGACCCAGCATGCTGTTGCGACAGTGCAGTGAGTTTAGGAATGTTAACATGGCCAAGCAGTCGTGCTGATAGAGACACAGATTTCCCACACTTCAGACTTAGGACTGTGACCCATATCCCCAGGGGCTGTGGCTGTGCAAAGGCTCAGTAAAGGCACTTACTTATCATGTAATTTGGTATTATTCAATAACAACATATGAAATGTAGAAACAGTGAATTTTAAGGCCTACTTTTAGCTGAATCTAATTACATTTTCTCTGTAACTTGATGGTGCTGGAATAAGACTTTACAGTTTTTAAGGTTGTTGTTTTTATGTGTTTTGATTGTTTATTAATCTATTGTTTATATGTCTGTAGTAACATCTTTAATTTTGTCCCAGAAGTCAAGATGCAAGCATCACTGATTGGTTAATTGCTTTGTTAGATCTGGTTTGCCTTGGTTCAAAACATCCTGTTAATCACTCCCTGGTCATCTTATTTAAACAATCAGCCTATTGTGTAGACTTTGACGTTATAAGCCTACAAAAGCTCCACTAGGCCGCCTCAAATGGCTAGCAGAATTATCTGTCTCAGAGTCAGTGGCTGGGTCAGTGGCTGCTGGGGTTAAGTAGTGACCAGCAGAGTCGGTGAATGATGAGATGACGGGAAGGGTTAAGGACATTAACTGGGGGCATCTAGGTGACACGGTTAGTGACAGGACATACACTGCATCTTTACCATCCTGGATCCAGCATGTTTATGCAATACTACCCACCTTCTTTGTCAAAAAGAAAACATTGCCAACAATGAAACTCTTGCTCGTCTATGGTGTTTCGTTAATCTTTTCTGTTTGTCCCTGCATCGCTCTGTTGACCTCCTGGTCATACTATTGTTCAGCCACTTGTGTCTGCAGGCTGTGCCTCACAGAGACCACCTACAAGTTAAAATCCCCCAATAGTTCCCTGCTGTCCTTGCTGTGTGTCCGTCTGCCCCCTTGATGGCCTTTTAGGGACTTAACCAGCCACTGAAAGTCAGTCAGTGAGCTGGAAATGTGATGGACCTGCATGTTTTTTATGTGGACATTTTAGTGCATTTTTAGACAAAGGACAGACTGCATCATAGTGTGAAATGTGTTGCCTTGTTTACATGGGGCCATCGGTACTTTATACCAAAGGGTTTGGTGTTGGATGACATAAAAAGTCACAAGTTTGGTTCAAGCCCTCTTGATTGTCTACTCTTTGAATTATCTCAGTTCTTTTATGCATTTTCCTTTAATCTCCCACTGTCTTTGGTCCCACAGGTGGTAGACTATCAGTGATGAGACTTTTAGTTGATTAGCAGCTTCACTAATTTCAGGTGGATAATGTGTGTTATAATCAGAGTAAAGACACTGATTCAGATTAGTAATGGTCAGAAGTAGACTAAGATACAAAATGCAAGACCGCTAAGGAAGAGAGCAAGTTTGAGAGACAAGTTTGACTAGGAAAGAGAGGGACAGAGTGCCCATCATTTGATTATCGTTTGGTTAGTATAGGCCAGAGACAGACAAAAAGATGAGGGGTATGTAGCAGACATGCATTAATTTGTGTGGTCTTGTTCTATCATCATTACTCGTCAGTGACACAGCTTTTGTTGTTTTGGCTCTGTAGTCAAGCTCATTGGATTTGAAATGAAACTATGACTTTGAGGTTAGCATACGGACTGTCAGCTGTGGGCACTGAGTCCCTGTTCTTTTTCTGCTCTTCTGTTCAAAAATTGGAGGGGCAGTATATAAAAAGGGCTACATGTCCTACTTTGTTCACCCAAAATGGACGTCTTGAACACCCTTAAAGCTGAAAGTTGTCTTTTTAACCTCTGTCAGTTCAGTACAAATTGGATGTGCTGGAGCACAGATCCGAAACAGAACAGCAGAAAATCCATGTTGATGTCTAAACACTTAACTTATGGATCACACTGTACCTACTCCCACACAGTTTCTACTCTAAAGTCAAAAGAAACTGGTTCTTATTGGGGTAATGAGGAGGAAAATTGGCTTTGATATATGGTTTTGCAGTGGTCTCCTTTTCCTGTGGTTGTTTTGTCGCTTATTGGTTTCAGATTTCCAGAGCCATATGGATGAAGACGCAACCTTTCAGTTAATAATATAGCCTGCTAATGCATTTAGCAGGATTTCAAGTTACTGTGCTACTCAGCACTTTGAAGGAGGACTTGGAGTGAGTGGAAGCCTTGTATGGTTGGTTGCTTCCTCTGATTCAATAAATTGATCTCACTTAAGACTCTTTTAATTAAATTTTCCCAGTAACCTTAGGTCAGAATCAGTTTGAAACCTCTCTCTAGGTTTTCTCATTGGAGTATCAACATGAGCTGAATTCACAAACATAAAATAAATGTCTGAATGAAGGTAATGCAGTGCAGTGATGCTTTTTAAACACCCGTGCACTTGTGTCCATAGATGTGTTGTCTCTTGTATAAAAGCTCTGTATTTCATTCAGAGTGTCTGGGAGGAAGAAGGAGGTGAAGGCTTTATTGAATTGGAGCCCTTGCTGACTTGCCAAAGGATCTTCTGGTGTCAAGAGATGATTAATTCATTAACCTTTTTGAACCATGAGAGGCAAACAGTTGAGGACCTTTCTCCTCCCCCATCCCTTGCCTTCACTTCTTTCCCACTCCTCCTCCCTGCCCCTTCACTTCTGTACGAGATGTAATCCTAGCTCTGTGTGTGTGTGTGTGTGTGTGTGTGTGTTGTGTGTGTGTGTGTGTGTGTGTGTGTGTGTGTGTCCTCATGGGAAACGTGGAGATTGACTTTGTGCAAAAGCTGTGAAACGTGAATTGGCGCAAGACAAGAATTTCAATAATAATGGTTTTCATTTCATAGCATGATCTCTCTGGGGCTGAGCTTGCATATAAGGAGTGTGTGTCCGCGTACATGTTTGTGTGTGTGTCTGTGATCAAGTTCTCTGTTGTTCTGGTACAGTAGATAGTGTAGGAGGAGGTCAATGTCTAGACAGGCTACAGAGTTTGATTTCAGAATCTGGTGAACAGATTAAGGCTCAACAGCTGTAAGCGTGTGTGTGCTTGTCCATATTTGTACTGGGCATTTTTAATGTTACATAGAAGCAGACATAATTATTGCAGTAACATATTTCCTAACTGTTAGTGAGCGGACATTTTCATGCTAGCAATTATCGCATTTGTTTAACTTTTCCAGTTACTTGGTCATTTCTGTACAGCAGAGTCCACTGAAGGTTTCATTTCTCTGGCGGTCAGTCCAAATATATGCTGGGCCTCTTTTTTTTTTTTTTTTTAATTTAGTGGCCTTGGTTTGGCATTCTTAAGCGGGGTGTAATATGGAGCTTCAGCCAGCTGAAAGAAATTCTTTGTGCTTTTACTGGCTTTTCTCAAAGCTTGCTAAGTGAATCCCTTTATCCTGGTTTATGAAGATCAGGCTGAGAGAGCATCTGGTGCCATTCAAACTGATGGGAGGGGTGATATATATTTTTTTTTCCAATGACAAAAATGTGTAGTTTAGTTGTTCAACAAGTACAATTTGTAAGCTCCAGTGGATGTTATTTAATGTTGATTTGTTTTATTGCAGGCTGATGTGCATTGCTATGCAGTTAAAAGCAACATTTCTCTCTGCTCCCATCCTTAAAAAAGCTTTAGACGTTACTTTTGGAAATAAGGGCAGTTCTGTCCTCTCTTTGCCACTGCTTTGGTTTGGGGTGTGGCGTAAAGGCTGGGAGCTCTGTTTTGACTGTTTAAAGGGTAACAGAGGCCACCATTCATGCCGAGCGGGCCTGGCCCCAAAGCTTTGCGAAGTTCTTTGACAAGGCTTTGAGAATAGGTAATGTAGGATAGGTTATAAGGCCTTCTTTAGGTGTTTTTATTTGTTATCATCTGTAGGCTAAGTTGAGACCAGCCTGAGAATATTTTGATGCTCCTGGGTGCATTAAAAGGAATTTTTACGGTCCTTTCAGCACATAATTTTAGCCTCTTTTTCCCACATTTGGTCTTTGCTATTTATTTAATGAGCATTCAATATTTGAAATCCAATGAATTTCAAATCCAGGCTTCAAATGTTTGTCAGTTGGAACACTGTCACAATGTACATCCTCTTTGCTAGCATTAAACCTGAATAAGCACGGAGGTTAAACCTTTGAGAGGGCAAGGCTGTCTCACTCCCTTGCCTTTTCTGCCAGGCTGTTTCATTACTGACATTAACAAGTTTTGATTTTCTCACCTGCTATCTAAAATACTCTCAATTATCATGTGTTCTAATCAATTTTCTGCAAATGTTCTTCCCGGTTAAGCATTTCTTAAGATGAAGAATAATTCAGCTTACACAACTGTTGCCTGGTTTGGGGCACAAGAGGCTGGCTTTTCCCCCTTGTTGACCTAAAGCCTCACAAAGATGCTCTGTTACTGGGCCAGAGTGAAGTTGAAACACAGACACACATACAGTACACACACTCAGCCTCACTCACATGCACACATCATCTGCTGCAACATATGTTTTTGACTTCATCAAAAATGGAGACAAGAATTTTCCAACCTTGTCAATACAGCTTTTGCCTCAAGCCTGCGGCCATTTTTATTGCCCTCAACTAGAACTCGGTCAAAATATACAAATATCTTTTCTATATGTCTTTGTTTTATAAGTCTGGAATTCCCCATTGGCTCCTTGTCTTGCTGCTCCTTTCAGCATCAGTCATGAGCAAATCAGTTTATTAGGGCTTGTGCCTGTAGCTGCAGGCTAAATGTGAGTCGTCATGCAGACTCACATGCAACACGCTCACATCTGAATATCCTTTTCATGATGTTGTAGCAGCTAGCTAACTAGCTAGCTAGGTTTTTAACTAACCACAGAGGCAATAGGCAGCCAGGAATCTTTTAATGGAATTGAGTAAGGGAATATAATTCTATTCAGATGTAAATTAGATTGATCTGTCTGGCTCAAGCTATAAAATAAACTTTAAGCTTTATTTCTTTTTTTGTTCTGTTCCTAAAACCATTCATGTGCTTGGTTTTGAGTAGCTGTAAATACTAGGCATGTTTGGCAGCAAAATAAGAAACAAAATGCAGAATCACTACTACCAGACATCGTGACTTATGTCCCTAATCAAATACCTGACTATATTAATAAGGACTATCATTCAGCCATATGCTTAACTGTGCAGCGCTGCTAAAAGTTAATTTCTGTATTTTATCAAGCTTACAAGTGTTCAGTACAGTTTGATTCAGCCGGATGAAAAGCAGTAACACATCCCATTCATGTGAAATTGATTTGTTAAAATCAAAGCTAAATAGATTTTTCTGCTTTCACATTCCTATCATTGATATAATTCATTCTGAACACAGTCATAGAGTGCACTTTTTCTGATCACAAACAACAGGGGGAAGTATTATAGTAAATGTCATCCAAGTGTATTGCTGCCGGCTTTTTAGTTAGCCGCTTATTGTAAACACTCACTTATTCTGAGACATATTTGTACACAGACGTCCTAAATGTTTTTGAGCTTTCAAGACTTCTATGTTGAGTAGTGTTCCCGTTTACACCCAGAACCACTCACCAATCACATCATATAATCACAGACTCGAGTGGGAACTGAACATTGGCTTACCAAAATAACAGTGTGCGCGTATGTGTGCATACATTTCTGCAAGCACTTACTTTGTGTGTTTGTGTGTGCGCCTAGTGAGATAGAGCACATGTGAAGGGGAATTCGTGGCAGTTATGATGTAGAGTAGGTTCCCATATGTTAAAAGGGAGCTATTTTTAAGCGCTAGCAGAGTCGCTGTATTAAGGGGAAGCTAGAAGCTGGGTTCTTGTTTTCCATCACTGAACTAGAGCCATGTGGGTTATGTCTGCAGGAGTCACTGCTCTGTGGAAAAAAATAAAAATAAAATCCAGCCTTAAAATTCAAAATTTGAAGTGTTTTTAAGGTGTTTATACTGCATTCATTCAGCAGTCGCACCTTTTTATAATGCAAAATGTGGATAAAAAAAACAAGAAGCCCAGGGATTAAAAAGACCACTTTTTTGTAACGTTTATTGTAACATCCAAACATCCAGGTGGTAGCAAGTGAACACATTTACTCTAAACTATCATTGCAAAAAACAATTGTCACAGCTGCTCTGCAAGTTTAGTGCTATGAAGCCATTAAGCAAATTAAACTGAATTGAAAACAGCAGATTAGAGTTGAAGGAACAATCAACAGAAACAATTAAACTTCATTTGAATGATGCCTTAAAGAGAGCAATAATTGCATTGACTTAAATTGCATAGAATGACGTGTAATTGTGTGAACTTTTCCAGCCAGTGTGAAGCAGAGCCCTGGGGTGAAGGGGGGTGGGAGAGGAGGGGTCAGGCTTCCCTAGCCCACCTGCCTCCACCTTTTGAGACGAGCAGCAGGATCAGCCCGACCACTTGTTCAGCCTCAGGGCTCTGTTGTAAAAAGCACTCTAGCTGATAGATAACAGCGGAGAACAAAAGAAACAGGGTGATAATGGCTCGTTCTTTCCTCCTCCTCATGTAAGAGATGATCTGTCCATCTGGCCGACAGTAGACCCCGACTGCTGCTCTTTTCAGTGGAGTTTACTGTTGAGCCAAGAGCAACTGTTGAGTTTTTTGTCAGGTCAAATCTAATTACTTAGTAGTTCAACAAGCACGCTGGCTGTATTTCACTTCTTTTTTTATGAAATTTGCACATAACCAGGAATTATGTGATGATTAGTAGAACAACTTGCACAGGGTCAATGTTAATTCTCCATAATTCATTATTTTTTTAAGTTAAAAGCTCTTTTTTCATTCTGCAGGGCTTCATTGACAATAATTTTTTAAAAAAAGAAAAAGATGAATGACCAAATTTGTTTGATCCGTCAGTATTTCACTAGGTAATTAAACAATAATGACTTTCTCAGTCGAGGAGATTTTACATTGGCATTCAGGCTATTCTTTTTTTATGATTAGAGACTCTAGATTTAAAGAAATCAAAATGGTCTAGCTTTATAAACATTTAGAGTTCCCTTGTTGATTGAACCCTAATGTGGCTACTTGTGGCCGGCTTGCATCCATAGACTCTTAAGATCTCTTAAGATCATTGTTGTTTTCCTGTGAAAATACTAGTTCCTGAGTTTGAATAAGAGGAAAAAAGGAGCGTCAGAAGAAAGCCTTTAGTCATCCATCTAATAAGCTACTGGAGGGATGCTTTGCTCCTTGAACTGCAGTGCGCAAACCCCTTTTGTGTTCTTGTGGGTCTATTACAGTGCTGAACAGCAGGAAAAGCTTTCTTTGCATTGATTCAGTTCACGGGGATGTATTGAGATGTGGTGTTAAGTGGTTACTGTGTGTGTGTGTGTGTGTGTGTGTGTGTGTGTGTGTGTGTGT